>JAQQAE010000198.1:0-39029 GCA_029823295.1 Pseudamia nigra | reverse complement strand
TGACCATTGTGGGTTTTTCTGTCATTAACAGAGGGGTACCAACAATTTTGTCCATGTCTGTAGCATATGTTCGCTGTGCCGCTGTGTGCAGAAACAAATGTGTGCATCATCAACAACAGAGTAAACACTGTTCAAAGAAAAGGAATAATATGAACTAAATGGCAGCAGCAGTATTACGTCATGACCCCATAGGACACTTGATCCACAGTGTGGCATTTTCCTATGTTTCTCAGACATACAGATTGCAGCTGCCATGTAAAAAAGTCAGCTGCTTCATTTTTTACATTTATATTTTATTTGTTTGTTGTACTGTTTGTATAAATTGTTTGCTAACGTCACATTTTCTCTAGGGTTTCATTGTTTTTCCTTTTTTTTTGTTCCCTTGTATTAAAACTCAATTCACATTCACTAAAACTTAAATTCAACAGTCAGATTTTTGTATTATAGGTAAAATTGTTGTGATTTTGACCTGCAGGCCAGATTAATTTTATACATTATGTGAGTATATCAAATACACAGTGTGGCATTTAAAATACTTGGAACCCATGGCTGTTTTCATAGTGTAAATTACATTTTTTAAATTTCCTTTCAAAAGCAATGATGGAGTGCAACATTTGACTCCTTGCAATGTAATGACATTGACTCTGATTTTTTCATTGCTTTAAAAATCATAAATGAACGTGCAGAAGGATAGCTGAAAACTGGAACTCATTTACCTTTCTCGTCATCACAGGCCAACACATAGACAGTGTCTAGTCATTGCCTCTACAAGTATGTTGACAACATATAGTATGTCATATTACTAACCATTGTCGTTAAAAACAATATATTGTGCATAAAAATATATAGTTTGTGAAAACACAAACTTTAGAGCATAAAAATCTGAAATACCTTTATATGAAAATAAAAACTGGGGGGTTGTTCCAAAAGTAAGACAAAAGTGAGTGCATCTTATATGTACAGTATGTTACAGCAACTCTTCTTCTATACAAAAGTACTACTCACTATAGTCTCCATCACAAGCAATGCATTTGTACCATCACTGAACCCAACTCTGGAAAAATTGGAAGTTAAAATTCACAGAAATTTCAGATCTGGGCAGACACCACATTCAAATCAGGTGTCACACAACCAAGGTCTCTACTTCACACTCATTTTCTAAAATGCCATAAACTATCTTCTGTATGGCATTTTGACCACACTTTTAGTGACTCACCTGTCCATGAGAATTAATTTGGCCACTTGCTGATGATTTCTGGCCAAAAACATCATGAATCACCTTTGTAGACAAAGATTTATGCTAAAATCATACAATTTGACCTGCACCAATTTTGACAAAGTTTATACAAAATTCTGTATTAATGTTGGTACAGCTCTTGTTTCTGTCTACACTGTATTTTCTAGTCTCTTCTGTTTTTCACTCACTTTGTTTTATACTGTAAATATATGCAGCAGTATCTCTGCAGAAAGTCTCTCCATCTATCAGTCCAATCAGTCTAATTGTAAATGTAACACAAAGCAGACGAGTTTGTTTCTTTCAGTAATGGTGAGTCAACATTTTCATTCAGTTCTCTGTCATTTATTTAATAGCCATTTAAATGGTCTATGGGATACAGATGATGTTATGCTTGCTCCATATGTATACTAGTACATTATCCCCCTTTTTGCTGTGCATTAGGCTGTGCATGACATTAGTTTTGACAAAAAACACAAATAAACAGATCCCAGCTGTTTTCTTTTGATTCATATTGCTATCAGCATCTCCCCAACAGTGCTTTTGTGTTGCCTCACATACACACACTCCTCCCATCTTTATAAAGTGATGCTAGCAACAACAATCAGTGATGGCAGCAAGCATAAAGCCAACACCAGATAGTGATTTATTCATCCCCTGATATTATAAGCTGGAAATTTCACAATTTGACTGCACCTGCATCCCACTGATAAAATCTTATATTAGAATGGTAACAAAGCCATCACTGACACTTGACCCAGCATTTGTGATGACTGGCGTTGCATTTTTATTATGTACTCACCTGTTTGTTGCAGAAATGCTTTCACAGATCCTGCTGTTCTTCACTTTCTTCCTGGACTGTCTTTACCTCTTGCTGTTTTGCTCTCTTCTTCTTTGTCCCTGTGCCTTTGTTTTCACTCTTCTCATTCCTTTACCTCAAAGCCAGACCAGCTGGCTTTGGATGCTTTCCTTAGAGCCTCAAGAGGCCCAACTTTATGCCCTGTTCCTCCTTCTGTCCCTTGGTCTCTCTGCCGGCAGAGAGTAAGGGGGGCATTGGTTTGAAGGGTAGGACCCCAGATCGACACGTCGGGCATGTGTTATATGATGGGGCTTGGCTCAGGGCTCCTGGGCCAGCCACAGCTGTCAGTCATAAGTGCAGAAGGTGTTGAGGATTTTCTTTCCCTTCTAACTTAAGCAGAATTTTTTTTTTTTTTTTTTTTAGAAAAAGTATCACTATATTGTTGACAATATAATCTAGTGAATAAAATGGTCAACAATAGACTGATTTTTATGTAGATTACAAGTAGATGTGCAGTTTACCTTTGTAAGAAATTAAGGGTGGAAAATTTATGTATGTGACATAGTAAGCGATGTATTTCAAGTTACATGCCAAATAATAGTTTGCTCCAGCAGAGCTTTGATGTGCGACAGCTGGCATTTTCAACATTGCACCAGACCACAAATAGACCCAGACACTCTTTCTGTCCAATTAAAAAGGGCCCTAAAACACGCGTCTCATACATTCAGCTTTGTTAGGCTATGTAAGTCAAGTCTGATCAACAATATGATAGAGACAAAGGAAAACAGATGTTGATTTTGGAAATGAGAAAAGCACAAACAGATCACAAGTCACACAGTTTTCAGAGACAGCAATCCGACCACAGAGCTCTGAAATAACATTTCATTATCTGAGGCTCACTAAAATGACCTTTATAAAAAGCCCTCAACACCCCCAGTCCTCTAGTCACTGCATGTCCAATCACAGAAAAAACTGCCTACGTATTCCGTACTTACTTTTGAGTTTTGAGGAAAAAAACATGGAATCTAAAGTTACCGGTTGTATAAACTTCAGTGTGAGGTCCCTAAATGGGTTTATTAATAATATACTGTTTGTCTTTTTGTAATAAATATCTGACTCCAAAAGTGCACTAATTTTCCCATCGAAGAGTCCTCTGAAGTATTTACAGAAGTGCTAATTGCATCAAATGATTTTCAAATGGTGGGACTTGATTCACATAGCCGTTTCAGTTTTATAATTGATGATACAAACGTCTTCTAATAAAGTCGTATCTAAGGAGACCGCAATACCAACTTCAAGACCTAAAAATATTCCATGTCTCACAGTCTGGATCTCTTCTCTCATTACCCGCTGTAATTAAAAGTAACCCAGGACTGCCAACTCGAAGTAACATAGAATAACACACAACTGTTAATGAAGTTAATGTGAAGGAATGACATTTCAAATAATATCAGTTCCACGTGGAAGGTAGAGCTGATGGCAGAGATCTAAGGAAACCTGTAAATAGGGGTCAATTCAAAATAGTTTGGGTTAGGTACAATGATCAGCTGTGTCACCAGGGTTGTTATTGCATGTTTGCTCTTACGATTCTTTACAGGAAGTGACTTCTCCGGTGTTATGCTTTTTTTCCTCTTGTTTATATCTCACTTCTGTACAACTCTGGCACTCTGCAGTAGGTTTTGCCAAGTATCTGTGCTTCATCTGAGGCAGAGAATGACGGTCTTTATCATGAGCTGATCTCTCCTGAGATTACCTGATGTATTCCTACCTGTTTATCACCAGAAATGGATAATACTCAAGTACATTTGCACTTTTACCCGTACTTGAGTACATGTTTTTCAAATAAATGTACTTTGGTACATTTAGTACTCAGTTACATTTGGGAAAAAAGTACTTCTACTCAGTCATATTTAACCACAGCTGAATGGGCAAAATTAACAAAATAATTAACATAATCAAGAAAACAGAAGAAAACAGTGATCTAAACAGGGTGCATAATAACTGCAAATGACCAAAATAAGCAAAAAGGAAGAAAATAATCAGGTAAATTAACAAAAATAATCAAGACGTTGAATAGAGAATCCACAAACCAAAAGACAACATGAGCAAGAATGACCAAAATAAACAAGTCAACAAATATGATCAAATAAGCTACAAACACTGAACAAAACACAAAATGCAAGAAATGAGTAAAAGGGACAAACTGATTTATGACATCATCAAAAAAAAAACAACAACAAAGTAATCAAGCAGGCATAAACAACAAAATAACAAAAAATGACCAAAAATCCATACGTATACTTGTAATAAATTACACAATACAATAAGATAGTCACAACTTGAGTAGCATTTTATGGCATACCCCTTTACTCTTACTTACGTGAGTGCTTATGAGTACTTCTACTACTTGAGTCAATACAATTACAGTAGAAAGTAACAATACTTTTACTTGAGTATTGTTTCTGTGTATTCTGCACACTAATGTTTATCACATTACTGAATGCATATTTTCTCTAAGATGGAGAAGCGCAAACAACTATGCTGTCTTGTTTGCTTGATGGGTTCCTTTTTCCTGCAAATGCACAGAAATCCAGATCAGTTAATGCAAACCCCTTCATTATCTGTAATATTCATACAAGCCTATAGTTCATTTATAAAATGCAGTCTCTAACGTACTGAGCTCATTAAAAATTGAGCAAGGTCAAGAATGAAACTGCTCTTACCATTATTCATTTTGTCCCTAATTTCAAGTACTATTTAATTAATCACTTGCAATGACTCATATAATTCAGTGTCATAAGTTGCCAGGTGACATTAGTGAATTTCATACTTAAAAATACACAGTGGAGCAAAACATTTTCTCTGATCTCTTCCTGTTTCACGGTGTAATAAACAGCTACAAATCAAAGTGATCACATATGTTAAAAATGGAAAACAATCCCCTGGATTAAACTTTGATGTTCTTGGGGGTGCAATAATCATTTGCGCTTAAACATTTCACTGTCATCTGATTTCACAGATTTTCTGACTTGATGATTGCATCATAAGCATAAATGTTGTTGTACATGCTAGTTTCTGACATCGCCAAAGCCAGTCAGCAGGTGCCTTCACTTCACATTCTCACCATTTGCAGTGTAAAGACATGCTGAGGATGAGCAGGATCAACAGAGGCTGCCAAAGGGAATGTGTGGGAGAGACCACTCTCATTTCTGCCTTTCAGCCAGCTGTCTTTGGCACTTAAACTACAATTCCACGTCAAGTTAACGCTACTGTGATTCATTTTGTCAGACTGTATCGCAAGAAAGCTAAAGATATCGGACTCAGTTTTCACTGTTTACCTGTAGGCAACATGTAGAGAACAAACAGTCTTCCCCTCACTAAACGTGGCATTTAAATTATAGATCATGTACAGTAGATGCATAGTTTTTAAAGTCGAATATTTTCGTTCACCTGTGGTTTCACTGTCATTATTTTTCAAGTGCTGCTGCTTTTCTTCATTTGAACATTGCATGCATATTCCTCCACAATACTCCATTACTGCATGCCTGATGTTTAAAAACCTACTCTATCATGCAATTGTAGGTAGTAGTTGCCCAGTTGAATATTATGACTGCATAGAGCAGCAATCTAACTCTAATCCGCAAGAGATAATTTGGTATTCATGTTTTACAAATGTGCTTGAGAAAAATCCCTAAATCTTTTTGGCAAGTGCAGTCGAGAAACTCATGCAAGCATGTCATCCACCATGAAAAGGCACCGGGATGGTTGAGTAAAGCTGGGCTTTGTCTTCTGAATTCAGGCTGAAAGACACTGCCATCATCAGCTTTTTTGTTGCAGACTTTGTCTTTCCAGTGTTTTACTGGTTTCTCAAAGGTAAATAGAGGCTTGACTCAATGGGGCACATACAGTTTTCCTACAACAGGTAATAAATTTGTGTGTCAGGCCTGCGCGTCACAGATTAAACATGCTTTGTTTAGGATGATTTATGAGTGTGATGTTGTGCTGGGTGCACTTGGCTGTGAGGAGCTGAGGGTTTGATGGTAGTGAGGGGGTAGCAGGTGGGGCGGTGGGTTGGTGAGTGTCAGATTTGTCTTACAGGAAGACTGATCTGTAGCTGCTCCGAGGGTGCCCACTGCAACACACACCTCTGTCATTAATCACACACAGCCTCAGAGTACAGTGTGCTTTGTCTTCTCCTCTACTCACACCACTGCTGCAAGCTGTCACCATCCAGAGAAAAGCTTACTCCTGAACAACTATTGAGAAGTAAAGAACTGCCTTCTCAACTACGGGGCTTATATGTTTTCCCGCAGAGAATGATATGAAGTTGCAACAGTAAAACAAAAGCCCTTACTCATTTTCGTCTTCACTGTATCTGGGCTGTTGTCACTTAATAACGCCTTGAAAGCCTAACATTCTAAACTGCAGATAGATTCTTATTTCTCATTCTTTGTCAAGACTCAGAGCTGGCTATAATGGCTATACTATTCTCCCACTGTTCCTCCTTCAAAGAAGGTTACCTGGATACACAGGATTAAGATCATTCACTATCCTTACCAAGAAACAGCTGATTCAGCAGGCAGCACAGCTAAAAGCATGTTGACTTATAATCCAAATACAGTACAGCTGACCGCAGATGCCCCACTTAGAATGATCTCACACACATACCTCTCTTCCTGAGCTTGAATGTGAGGCAATTAATCATTGCAGGATGGGTATTATTTTTGACTGTAAGGTACAATGACATTTCACAAATTTTGCACCTTTGGTCTAGAGCAATTTGTGTAAATACTGTTCACTCATAAGGAAAGGGACTTTATCTGCAATGATTAGTTTCATCTCACACATGATGTGATTGCTGATTTTAGACTTAAATCTCTCAAACCAATGTGCGGTATAACATTTGTTTACATGGGCATAGAGTTAAAAGAATACTACTTGCTTCTGTGATTGAAAGAAAACAGCTTTCCTAAGACTGAGAAACATAAATAATCCGATTCACAGGGCAAAAAAAATGCAACACTAACATTCTGTTAAAGATAATTGTGAAGGCATAGAAAGTAAGCTGGCTGCAAATGAATGAATGAAAGTCACTTTTGCATTTTTCCAGTTTTTTCTCTCTGCGTTTTAATGCTGTCTCTGGTCCCTGAAACTGTGAAAATTCACATGAAATCCATGTTTTCTTTCCATTAAAATGTGGGCTAAGATTTGCCATGTACCCTAGGCATCTCATAAACAGTTAATTTTTGAATGTAACCCTTGGTGGTCAGGAAAGGGAATAACGATCTGTCAAAATAGAACCTCAGTCCACAGCGCATGCTTTCAGTGTGGAGGACCAGATATGTGAAGTATATAATTGCATGCACTGTTTAACATTTATTACATTCAGTACACCATTGCGGTTTGTTTATCATAACATACCAGGCAAACAGAGTTAATGTGTGCCTAAGCAAATATTTGCAGCTCTATATCAAATCAGCTACCAAATTAAGGATATCAGAGAGGCCAAATAGGGTTGCTTGTGAAATAACAGAGTTGTTAGGCCATCCGCTGTTTGACCTATCATACAAGTAGTGGAAGTGTTTGCACACAGAGCTTTGCCGCCTGCGGGCTTATATATCACACTGTGCCTTATTAAGAGCTTTAACAAAATCTGGCTTTCACCAGCCCCCCCTTTAGTCACCACTCTGAGGGCAGCAGACTTCAGGACCTTCAGTTTTATCCAGAGCCAAGTAAAAACCAAGTCCTGCTGAACAGATTGAGTCAGTGTACATGTGTGCAATAGATAAAGGGCAAGAATGGAAATATTAAGGTTGTGCTCTGTAAAGTCAGGGCAGAATGGGTCTAAAGTGATATCCTTCTTTATTTTAGCTCTCCTGCTGTGTGGCGTGAGAGATCAGACAAACTTTGCCATATTGTATGTCATGGATTTATAGGATTTTACTTTATTTTTTAACGTACTGAACTGCATTTTAATATGTGTACAACAAATGCTACTCATCATTCCAGTGAAAGTCAAAAAATTGGACTGTATTGGACATCTCTTGTCATTTTTGACTATCTTGCACAGAAACTAGCTCTGAAAACCATGAACATAGTTTTACGGTCTTAAGTCAACTTTCAGCCAGAAGAGTTATTTACTTATGCAAAAGCAATGAGCAGTGGTCCAAGAGTGTGAACCAGTGACCCATAAATCGATTATCTCTAGATGCATGGCTAAATGATGTCACAGTAATCAGTCAAGTTCTGATGTTTTCTGGGAGTCGCCTTACTATGTCCTATTCCTATTCTCACCATAAATAGAGGACTCCATTTTATTTTAGCGTGTTGGGAATTCCCCGCCATTTCCTCATGCTCTTGACCTCCCACCCTCCATTGTATGAGCAAGAAGAGGGTCTGGGGCCAGAGTAACCCATACAGCTCTGCCAGGCAAACAGATCGGTTCGCTGTGCCCTCTGCTGCTCCGTCTGCACTGCGGCTCCATTGTTCTGCCCTCTCAAGCCGAGCCGCAAGGCAACTCCTTACCATTGTGTCTGACAGACCTGTAACCTGATACTATGGCAACAGACGCCTGCCTGTTCCCTGTGGAACACTGATGTAGCATGTTTATGTGCATGCATGTTCATGTGCATTAAGTTTTAATTACATTTACACGGACAAAAATGGTTAAACATTTGCGGTTACAAGCATAGACGTGTTGTTTCTAACATGCTGTATTATCTTTGTTTTTATCTCAAAAAGTGCAGATTAACTGTTACAAATCGATGAGCGATAATAAGGAGCTTTTAGCAGTCGGACCTGTGCAACTAGATCATTCACATGCTCACACAGGAAAAATAAATGTGATCCGGGCACCACAGGCACAGGAACAAACCTGAGACTACACCATAGCAGGATGCATGTCTACAAAGGCCTGATGCTCCTATTTAAAAGCACACTACACTCTCACAGTTTGCATCTTTACTGCTACAAGAGGAAGACTGACATCTTATCTCACCTCTGCAGAGAAATGGAAAAACTGAGCCTGAAGACACCTATAGTGCAGACACAACACAACAGCCTATGCACATCAAAGCACACCCCAACGAAGCTGAGCATGCCGTTGTGTGTCACTGAGGAATAGTCCTCTTTTTATGTAACACACAGATGATTAAAGAGTTCAACACAGCAAGCAGACTAATGACTCCACTGGGTTGCAGGGGAACTCAGGAGAGAAGAAGGCAGGGCCTCTGGAGAATACTTGCTGAAACGGGAATTGGGTCTAAAATATACAAATTTATTCATCAGAAAGCAGTCTTTTTATGTCATCAGTGTGTGCGTCTGTGAGTGTGTGCAGGTGGCAGTGAGTGAATGTGAGCAAAGCAGGCGCAGAAGAAGCGAGATGAGAGAGAAGAGGAGGCAGCAAATCTGATAGTATCAACTTTCTGTGAGTGAAAACATCAAGCAACTGGTAACAGCCACCACAAAAAAACTGCAGCTTTGCTATCATGTTATCGTCACTCCCTCTGTATCAGCCTTTTTCCTCTAATAGTGTAATGGATATTGTAAAAATCACTAATAACTTATCTGGCAAGTATGAATTGACACATTTTCATTCCATGTATGTTGTCATTGAGGCTGTGGTGTGTACACACAGGAGAGAGTGCGATTTTTTTTTTCTTGTTGGATAAATGGACACCATTGGGTCCCTTGTGAGAGATGACAGGGTGATGAATGGTTGCAGTGTCTATGGGACAAAGTGCAGGAATTATTGTCAGTAACTATAGGGGGAGGAATTAATGACGACAACCTAGTGGCAAAGGGTAATCATAAAAGATTAAGAAAGGGTGATCTTATGCATGAAAGGTGTAATGTTAAGATGGTACAATTTAAATATAACATCAGCAACTACTGTATAGCTTAAAGTCATGTTTACATATTGTACAAAAATAAAACCAACTAAATAAACCAATTTAATATGTAACCAACAAAATGAGCAACCAAAACTGTACAAAAACAAAATTTGCAACATAAAGAGTAAAAGTGAAGAATGTGAGCAATAACATTGGTAAAATAATCAAAACAAACTAAATAATCAAGTCAATTATCAACATGAATAAACCAGCAAAATGAGCAAAAATTTACAAGAAGCTTTAAAATGAACAACAAAGGAAAAACAAATAAGCAGAAATTAAGAAAATCAACAAGTAAATTAACAAAAACTGACAATGTAATAAAGAAATTGAACAAAAAATCTTCAAAATAAGCAAACCTTAACAAAATATAAGTAAATTCTGCATTATGACGTTACCACATGGGTTGTTTTTTATGACATACTCTTTTACTCCTACTCAGGTATGTTTATGAGTACTTCTACTAAGACTTGAGTCACTATATTATAAAGTAACAATACATTTGGTTAAATACTGTTTCTGTTTGCTCTCTCTGATTTCAAGAATGATCACTATTTTCAGTTGCTGCTGTCAGTGACATGCTGATACCCACAGCCTTCAAATGCCATTTTCCCAAATACTACATTTTCTTAAAATTGCACAAATGAGCTCCAGCAGACATTTTAACAACACCTTGCCTATATTTCACCTAAGTACAACATCTATGAATGTATGGTTATCTAATCTGAGTTTGAATACACATGCTTTATTTATTTGGGTTAATATGGTCTCTTACTACTACTCGGGGTCACATTTAATCCTGCCAAATCACAGAAAACCATTAGTGTAGGAAGGATATGCACACTGATGATCAAGTTGCAGAGCAGTGGTATAATTGCAGCCGTCTGGTCGTAAGGTGGTGTGTTTAACGGCAGATTGTGAGTTCCGTGTGCTCTGGTATTTATGTGTACGACTACTGTCACTGAGTGTTTTCAACCCTCTTTGGCATTTTTATTGGAAAAGGCAGAGTCAAAGGTGCCTGCAGCTGGTTTACAGGTATTCATTATGTTTTAATAGAATATTTAAGAACCCCAGTTTCAGACTTTTACTAAAATGTTCTTGTTTTACATTCCCTGATGTTTAATGTTGTCCGTACAAAATAAGATTAAAAGTGTGGGCATTTACCCGTATGAGCCACTTGATAAAACTCACTCTATTGAAAGGCACTGATTTTCACACAGTTTGTTTTAACCAGGTTTTTAGGCAACAGCAATTATTTGTAGAACAAGAACTGCTTATAAACATTAGTACTCAAGTAAAAGTAGTGAGTAACTTCATTACATAGAGTTTATTACAGTCTAATATTTACGGCATTCGACAGGTATTTTGGTCATTCTTGTTCAACTGTTCATATTTATTTCCTTGATTAATTTCAGCAGTTCAATTTCTTGATTATCTTGTTAATTTTGGTTATTTTTCCTTGATTATTTTCTGCATTTTTGCTTTTTTTGTTCATTTTATAAATTACTTGACATGACTGTTTTGCTCTTTTATTCTACCTTGCTATTTTGCTTTTTAAATTTGTTTTTTAAAATTGATTTTTTTTTATTTCAACTTGTTTTCCTCCTACTCACTGAGCTGTGGCTAAATGTAACTGAATCAAACATGTAGATTTTGTCATTTAATTTATTTATTTTCCCAATTTACTTGATTGTTTTGATATTTTTATTTCAACCTTTACTCTTTTTACGCTTTTTTCCTCACAGGTGGAGCCAGCTGTAACTGGGTAGAAGTAAAAAATATTCTGCAAAACAACTACTCTCTGAAGTACATTTATTTGAAAAAACCTATTCAAGTACATGTAAAGGAGTAAATGTACTGGAGAACCACCCACTCCTGGCTATAATGATAACAGAAGACACAGCTAATTAAGACAAACTCATTATTTGACTTTCTGAAGAGAAATTTGACATTTTTACAAACTAGAATTACAGCCTGGGTAAATTTGACTCTTTTCCTGTTTTAGAGATATAGGAAATCCTGGCTGCAATGTTAAGCTTTAAAGTAAATGTACATCCTGTTCATTATGTCTGTGCAGTATGTCCCAGGTAAAGATTATCTCCGAGTCCGCTTATGGTGTCACCATAATATCTTATTCACAGCTTCATCTTCTTCTAGCATTGGCCAAAATGAGCCACGTCCAGTTTGTTGCTTTTTCTTCATCAGCTTTTACTCAAATGTACTTTACTGTATTCACTGATAAGAAAAAGCTTTTTCAAATTCCTATTTCAGTCAATATATGCCTGTAAGCTGTTTCAGTACATGTAGCTCCTTTATTTTTTATTTTTTTATTTTTTGTTGGCTCGTGCATAGTACATCTTGAAGTTTGGGGGGATTCCGTTCCCACTCTTGTTGACATAACTGAGAGGCTGTTGTAAGCCATTGTGCTTTGAGGGGAAACATATTCTGTCCTCAGATTAAGGTGCTATTTATACATTGAAAGGGAAAAAGCTGAACAAACCTTTACTAGAGCAGCACTTTAGGAAAATAAATCAAACTAAACACATACAGTACATGCACAGAAAATTGTTCATCTGCTGTGTAATACACCATCTTACAATATAGTGCCAACTGATACATTATTATCTTGTGATTAATGTGCTTTGACTATAAACACATATTAAGTATATTCAGAGGTGGGTGGTACTTCAAGTACATGGACTCTTTTGCATGTACATGTACTTGCATGCTTTTTCAACAAAATGTACTTCTGAGAGTAGTTGTTTCATGGATTTTTTTTTACTGTTACTCTGTTACATTTGTGTTGCGAAAAAAAATACTCAGTTGCATTTGCACTGCTCAAAGAGGAGAAAAGCTTGGACTATTCATTTTGTCAAAACATTCATTTTGCCAACCATAAATGTTTTCACAAAATGAATAAATCAAACAACAAAATGATCAGAACTTTACAAAAATGAGCAAAATAAGCAAAAAAAAGAACAAAAAGTGAACAAAATCACAAAATGATTGGAACTGAGCAAAATTGTTAGGTAAATCATAAAATATAAAACATAATAATGACCACAAATGAACAAAATAAGGAACAAAATAAGGCAAAATGACAAAAACTGAACAAAAAGCAAAATAATCAACAGAGTGAGTCAACATGAACATAGTGAGCAGCAAAAGTGGTAGTAATAATAATAATAATAATAATAATAATAATGCAAGTTTAAAAAATGGACAAAATACCCAAAAAAACTGAACAATAGATCAACAAAATAAGTAACAAAATGAACAAAACAATCAATTTTTTTTAATGTAATTATTTAAATTACACATTACGAACTTACTACTCAAGTAATTTTGTGTGGGATACTTATTTTACTCAAGTGCTTAGTAGTTTATGAGTACTTCTACTTCTACTTGAGTCTCTATAACTATAAAGCAACAATACTTATTACCTGAGTACTGTTTGTGTGTAATCTACCCACTTCTGAGTATATCTGTTTAGAATGACTATAAATCAAACACATAATCTCGGAAATGGAAAAGCTTTATTTTATATTTTTGATCCTCCATTTTTCCAGATGTCATCAAACAAATCCCATATCATTCCACTCCAGTGTTTCTTTGCTCAATCTAAGGATTTTTAAATTCCTCTTTCATATCCACTAGAGCCTTACTATTCCTTCTCTTTAGTTCAAGACTTGTTTGGAAACAGAAGACAATACCCAGGACAAAATTTTATCCCTGGATATGGCATTGAAATAGTAAATGCAAATCCTGTAAAATGGTTACTCCTCATGAGTACAATCCAGTGGGGATGACAACATAAACAATAGTGCAGATAGTTGTTCAAACCAGCTGCGCAGTGCTATTGTTAGGATTAGTATGGTAATCTCTGGCTGGAAAAGCCTGCTGTACCAACACCTGATCAGCCTGGGTTGATAAGTGTTTGTTATTCTTTTATTTAACATCATTATTACACACAGCATTCCTCCATGTGTTTTTTACAGGATAGACATTTTAAATGGCATAGCATTAAGCTGAAAATGGAGAAAAGTATGTTGTGAACAGAGCAAAGATGAGAAAAGCAATGCGTAGATACATGGAACTGGGGGAATTAAAGGGAGGAAAGGAAACATAAAGGAAAAGACACAAAATGGGAGCTTGTGATTGTGTGGATGGGCAGAAGGCCTGCAGAGCTTGGCAGGAGTCCTGTATCTGACAGCAGCTGTGGCCTCAGTTTTATATCTTAAGGTGGTGCCTGGACTCTGCACCAGCTCTTCTATCTCCACCTATCATGTTTTCAATCAGAGAGGACCATAAATTATTGTCAGTTGTAATCACAGCTGTCCACTCTGGGCCTGCTGAGGGGTCCCAGCCTGTCCTGCTGCATCAAGTCACACTGGATCCTGGGACCTCTGATATGGGCAGTGGGAAGGAAAGAAGGACCTGCAAGCAGAATGAGACTCAACACGAAAGTTTTAAAGAGGTGGTGATTATCTGACAGGATGAATATACTGGAAATGATCTGCCAGTATCTGATCTATCCTGAGCAGAAAATATGACTTAAGCCTTTTATGCATGTGGTCCTTTATGCTGCCCTACACAGCTACCCTGACAGGATTTCAGTGTAAGACGCAAAAGGTACAAAATAGTAAGGATAATGAACAAAAGTGAATAAAATCAGAGAAAAAAATTAAGAAAAATGTCAAAAAATTAAGAAAAACTGAACAGAACAGGAAGGAAAAACAAACAAAATAAAAAGCAAAATGAACAAACCAATCAAGAAAACGAACCAAATTAGTTGCAAAAAGAAGAAAAAAAATGAACAAAACAATCAAAAAATGAACAAAATCTGAACAAAATGGAACAAAATAAGTAGCAAATTGAACATACAATTGTATTTCATTAAAGTGACATTAAAGTGACACAGTAATATTTTAAAGATTGTGTGTAAGTCCCACAGGGCTGAAAATGTTTTTTAACAACTCAAGCATGAAAGGGTTAATAAACATTCATCAGATATTAAACGAACCACCTTTTACGTGTAACAGCTAATCTGCACAAGAGTTCTGTTATGGTTTATTAAAAAGGTGAGATGAAACCTCAATAATTTGGTTACAGTGATTAAAATAATCACTGAATATTAAATTTGGGCAGAACAGTTCCTTTTATTCTCTAATATTGGAAAGCAGTGCTACATGATAAACTGTACATCTGTGATCAAACATGATAATTTGTTGTGGCAGTCTTTCCAAAAAAGCTGTGGTTTGGTCTAATTTAACCCTGAATGCAATAGGAGAACGGCTGTTAGAATTTCACTAAATGCTGGCATAGCTCTCCTCCCTAAAGTCATAAAACAGACAAAGTAGGTTTTCCCTCTTTTTCTGTCCGCAAAATTCATCTGGGTCCTTTGGCAAGCTGCCGGGTAATCGTGGCACGGCCTGTGTTTTTCACGACAGCACTGTTATTTTGCTGTGAAAACTCTCAGCATGGGGTGGCACACCCACCTCTGGCAAGACACTGCTGTCAGAGCTGATCAGCAGAGAGCAGCCTTCCCTTTCAATTAGCCTTGTCTGTCTAAGAACAGGGCCAGGAGCACCAGCACACAGCCACACAGGCACCCAGTGAAGGAACAGCAAGAAGAGCAGGTGGGAGGAGAGGGGAGAGCTGGAGAAGTAAGCCCCAAAACTCCAGACGGGGACTGAAATACCCTCCACTGCTGTGCGCTAAGTCCCTCTGTACCAGAAAGGGCCCTGCCATGGCACGTCACAGTAAACACAGGCAGGCTCCATGGAAACACAGCCATTTGGCACAAAAGCATGGGATGAGATATGGCACCAATGAGGCAGATAATTCCCTGAATAACTATATCTTCCCCCTCATGTGCTATCGCAGTGATGAAGAGTGAGTGCAAGAGCGAGAGAGAAAAAGGAAGCCGTACAGGGCAGACACATGAAATGTAACAACTATGTCAAGCCTCTCCTCCTTGGTGGCTTTTTCATACCTTATCCATAGTTACTGAAGAAAGCCCACACCACAATTTATATGTAACTAATCAAGAGACAAATGAAAAGAGTCTATGAACGTTGTTTAAGGGGTCTGAGGAACAGCACTGGTAGTGAAAAGGGAAAGGGTGGTAGCCATGCCCCTAGGTTGTTTATTACAAATGCCACATCCAGGTGGGATTTGCAGAGTTGCACCCTAGCCAGTGTCTTTCTCTCAGTGGAAAGAGCCTGAGGTGGAGGATGGTAAACACGGGCAGCTGTAACATAAGCACAAATGTCTCTGTGGGTTCAACTGGGACGTTGAAAAAAGAAACTGCTGAGAGGGGCTATATCAATAACCTTATCAAAGTCTAAAGATTACAGTAGCTTCAAAAATACATTTTATAATCCATATTATCTACAATGGCTGAACACAATAGGTTAAATGTATGTGAAACTGTGCACTTAAAG
This sequence comes from Pseudamia nigra, assembly GCA_029823295.1. Classification (NCBI taxonomy): domain Eukaryota; kingdom Metazoa; phylum Chordata; class Actinopteri; order Kurtiformes; family Apogonidae; genus Pseudamia; species Pseudamia nigra. The sequence continues at coordinate 22,658 of JAQQAE010000198.1, read as the reverse complement.
TCCAATTTAAACAGCTTGTGTCCATTTTGCTATTCAGTTCTGAACAAGAACAGGAATAAAAAGTCACAAAGAGAACTGTGTGGTATGCACGATTTTTCCAGGCTTGCAGAGATGCTCTACTGTAATGAGTATCATGTGTTAAAGGCTGTTGTAGAGGTCTATTGTACCTATAAAACCAGCAATACTGTTACAGGCAGCCTGAAACCTGGAAAACTCATCACTGGCTTAAACTTGTAAAAAATTTAACACAAGTACAGCACGGTATGGTGAGCAGACAAAATTCTAATAAATTTCTCACACTTTATAACCCTAATTAGTAACAAAATGTATGGAAGACAATGTTGTGAAGTAATAACGGCTCAATTACTGCACAGATACACTGTATTACATGTGTGGCGAGGTGTAGAGTCCTGTACTTTGTGTCATAGCTTGCAGGGTTATGTGTTGTGCATTAATGAGGATGTAACAAAGTCGAATAAATGTAATGTTGTAAGCAGAGCAAATGTCATTCTGTAAGTAGCTTTGCAATGTAATAACGCAGTCATCATCAATGCTACAGCACAAACACAGTGTGATGATTGTTAGGTGGCAAGGATGGCTCCGTATGCTTAGTCTTTGTTACTGTCTGGACTTTCAGTACACTTTAGAGCAAAGCCAAACTCCAAAATCCAGCTGCTTTCTCATAGCTCTCATTTTATGTGCATCCTTTTCAAACCATATGTACTTCAACTGAAGATCCAACTCTGCCTCTTTGTTCGTTTGCCATTCACAAAATGTCAATATGGAATTTGGTTACATGGTATTCTGTCCTCACTTGAACTTAACTGTTACAATTTAGAGGAAATACCTGTGTTTATGCATCAACAAAGTTTACAGATGTCTTCAATCAACAAAATTTTGTATATCAAAGTTGACAGTACATCTTACCCTCAGTAAACCAATACATATTTGAACCACAAATATTTAACAGAAAATATAAGTTAGGAGAGGAGAAACAGTATAGTACTCTTAGTACCCAGGGAAGGACAATATCTTTTCTCGCCTTTCCAGCTGATGTGTGGGATGGGGGCCCCTTTGGTGAGGGTTGTTGTCAGCCGAGACAAACTGCAGCTCCTGGGAGTGCCCCAGATCTGACAGAAACCTCCCCCTCCATCAGTCACGTCATCTGAGTCAGTGAAGGAGTCTGCGCCCTGCTCGCGGTCACACTAACCAGGAGACACAAGCTGTTCCTCTCCAGGTGCTCATTAATGCACTTGTCCTTGATACCTCCACCATACAACAACACAAAGACAAACACATGCCTGCCGTGTTCTAATTACACTAGCACGCACACACACTCACCAGAATGTGCATCATGCATTTCACTAAGAGACTTGTAAATGTCAAACAACGGCAGACGCCCCATTACTTTCCACTCCTGCTGTTGTGCTGCTGTTGCTGTTCTTGTGTTTTGTTTAGTTCATTTTTTATTTTCGTTTATTTTTTTTTACATGGGGTACAAGAGGGCACACTGATCAGGACTATGGTGGTGTAGTGGAAAGAGACGGAGCATCAAGGTGTTTTGAGAAGACAAGTCTTTGAAGCGGGGGATGTTGGGATGGGACTGGCAGCACTGGAGTGGAGAGCTGGGCTGAAGGAACTCATCAAGCGTCCTCAGCAATTAGCATATGAGGCTAATTATCATATGAAACCAATCCTCCATAACCAGCCTCTGCCTCCAGTATGACTTCCTATCCCTCTACATTATCACACATCCCACTGAAAAATGGTGAGCATGGATGACCCCAGTATTGTCTTATACTTCTCCTCTCCAAGGCCTGCTTGAATAACTACCATACCTCCAATGTTCCTTTTTTCCATTATGCAGTTAAGCCAGACAGTTAATTATCCAGGAGCAGGGAGGCCGGGTCTCTTTGCTGGCTGCGATAACGATATGCTTTGCTGGGCAGAGAATGAAGAGGGCTGGCCCATAGGGAGTTGTGTGATGTCAGGCAATCTTTCAAAAAAGGCCCAGGCAATTAGATGCACCAGTGCTAACAGGGATGACTTCTGTTATTGAGGATACTGGCTAGCTTCTCTAATGGGGGTATTTAGGGCAATTATGATAAAGATGTCAGGGCGACCTCCCCGCGACTGCTGCTTTTACAAGAGGTGCCTCTAAGTGCAAGATCACAGAGCAGAAATAAGGAGTGACTAAAGATGTGGCCAGTCCCGTGTGGAAGTCTTGTCACCAGCAGAACTGCACTTAAGTCTAGTCTCATGTGGTAAATACCTTCTGGAGGTGCTAAATGGGCTAATCTGCCCTCAAAGTTGACTTTTTATTGGAATTCTGCAGTGTATTATGACAGTTTAAAGAAAATAAACACTCTGGTGCTCAATTATAGTGCAATACCTGGCTGATTTGTTTCCATTTAACATCAGATTCAGCACATCTGGCCCAGAGAGAGATTCAAGTGCTGTTATTACTTAATGGCCAAGAGAAGCTGACCATCTGTAAGGGCGAAAAGACCCACAAAGGGACCTTTCATGTGGCTACTGTTGTACATTGCTTTTGTATGAATTATTTCCAGGCACACGTTTACCTCGACCATCACCTTTCCTCCACCTCACATCAAAGATCCTGCTAAGGGACATAACCGAGAGCTACTGGTCACACAACATACCACTATCCTGACTACAATGCTAGCATATGCCATCCACATGGCTGGCATGACACTAAACACATACTGACTAATGTTTGAAGTAGGTTCAAAGAGGCAAAAGCAGAGGAAAAGTGCAATGTGGAAGCAGTGTGTATCCTCCTTCCTCCTTTAAAACTGCCAAACAGCTGGTCATGTTCTTACACTGAGCTCAGTACATTTCCATGACTGTTTGTATACTGGGTCTGGGAATAATGCCGCATGATATCCCTCTCTGTGTAATAACCTCTCAGGGTAGATATTAAACCATCAGGAAATGGCAATCCCACTATCCAGATGAAGAAAAGCTCTTCATTGAAGCACATTCCAAAAGTGTTTCTCTTTGCTGTAGAGCTGAGCCAGATACTATTCAGGAAAGACTAGACAGAGCAAATATGAAGTTAATGAAACCCTCACAGATCAATTAAAAGGAAAATTATATGATGAATCTCAAAAAAGTTATGGATATTAAGTGAGAAAATTAAGCAGATGACAAAGTCTGGCTATCACTGACTTTGATATTTCAGAAGCTTTCAGTTTTACAAATCCCAGTTCCAGAGACATAACAGAAATGAAAACAGAATTCAATGATTTGTAAATCCCTTTCAACCTATATATTCAATGGAAAACACTACAAAGAGAAGTTATTTAATGTTTAAACAGATAAACTCTTATATTTTTTGCAGATATTTACTTATTTTGAATTTGATGCTTGCAACATGTTCCAGAAGAGCTGGGACAGGGGCAACAAAAGATGGGGAAAGTTGAGGACTGCTCAAAAACCACCTGTTTGGAACACAGGTGAACAGGTTAATTGGAAACAAGTGCAGATTGGTTCTAAAAAAAAGCATCCCTAAAAGGCTCAGTTGTTCACATGCATGGATGGGGCGAGGTTCACCAATCTGTGAGCAACTGATTGAAAAACTAGTCCAAAAGTTTATAAACATTCCTCAATGTATAATCAAGAATCTGGAGAAATTTCTGCAAGTACAGTAAGTTCAGGAAGAATTCAAAAAAAGCATGGTCAGCTAACAGTTTGTCACTACATCTACAAATGCAAGTTAAAATGCTACCATCTCTCTGGGACCAAGCTCATCTGAGATGGACTGACACAAAGTGGAAAAGTGTGATGTGGTCTGATGAGTCCACATTTCAAACTGTTTTTTGAAATCATGGCTGTCATGTCCTATGGGCTAAAGAGGAAAAGGACCACCCAGATTGGTATCTGTGCCAAGTTGAAAAGCCAGCATCTGTGATGGTATGGGGATGTGTCAGCGCCCAAGGCATGGCTGACTTGCATATCTGTGAAGGCACCATTAATGCTAAAAGGTACATTTGGAGCAACATACGCTGCCATCCAAGTAACGTGTTTTTCAGGAACATCCTTGCCTATTTCAGCAAGACACTGCCAAGACACATTCTGCACGTGTTACAACAGCGTGGCTTCATAGTAAAAGAGTGCAGATACTAGACTGTTCTCTCTGCAGTCCACGCCTGTCTCCCATTAAAATGTGTGGCACATTATGAAGCACAAAATACAACACTGGACTGTTGAGCAACTGAAGTCATACATCAGGCAAGAATGGCATAGAATTCCACCTACAGTGCTTCAACAATTAGTGTCCTCATTTCCTAAACACTTACTGAGTGATGTTAAAAGGAAAGGTGATGTACAGTAACATGATGTTAAACATGACCCTGTCCCAGCTCTTCTGGAACATGTTGTAGGCTTTAAATTCAAAATGAATATTTGCAAAAAAAATAATAAAGTTAATCAGTTTGCACATTAAATACTTTGTCCTTGTAGTTTGTTCAATAGAATATACTGTAGGTTGAAAAGGGTTTGTAAATCATTGTTTTCTGTTTTATTTACTGTATATTTTACATGGGGTCCCAACTTCTCTGGCATTGGGTCTGTATTTGCTGCCAGCTTTATTGATGATTTATATTGTTATTTATCATTTGTGTATTATGTTTGTCATTATGCCCATGACCTAAATACTTGCTTCTTTTTCTGAAAATAGATACTGTATATTAAATAGCACAAATACAAGAGCAAAATCATTTCCTCCAGTGTGTTGCTTCTCCTTATTCGCCGTCAAAGATTTTTCAGCTCACATTGGCTGCTTTTCATTATTTGTCTTTACTCTGCCTACCAAATGCTACAGAAGCATTCCAGCATCATAAGCAAATGGGCGCAGGGCCTCTCTGAAATACAAGCCAATCAATCAGGCCGGTTTTGCCCTTCTGGTGCAATAGGGCCCCATCCTACCCAGCCATCACTCATGGCCCACCTCTGGTTGTCCTCTTGCCTATTTTCACACCATCTCTTTCTCTCCACTGCTAACACCATGACTTATTATGTTTTCCAACTTGATTCCCCTTGATGTTTGCTCTCTAACTCTCTCCTGCCTGTGAGTTACAATCCCGTCTGCCGATTTTCCATAACGATAGCTGGAGAATTAGATCCAAATGTTTGGCAGTGTTTCAAAAAAAATGCAGGAAAAACCTAGAGAGAAACAAGACATCTTTGAATTTTGATATTAATCTGTTAGATCTTTACACTTTCAATGATATTACTGATAAAACAGAGGATTTGCTCTATTTATTCCTACAGAGATCTCTGTGATGAGGGCACCGTCTTCACTGGGCCAGTTTAAAGTTTCCACAGACTTTTCTGCACAAGGTCAGCTTAAAAAAGGGAGGATATTAAAAAGCTTTCCATGACAAATTGCCCCTTGTGCAAATAAAATATATAATGTCAGTGCATGGGTGGAGGCGTATTGTCTTCGTGGGGGTAAGGCTTCATCTGAGTGCAGTAAAAATGAAACAAAAGACAACAGTTTTCCCACAAGGCTGCTACATACGCCGATAAGGTCACCTTTAAGGCTGCCATACTATGCACTAAACTAAACAGCTCAAAGGAGCATTTAAAACATCAGCTAAGCAACAACTAATTGTTCTGATGTGGCTATAGCCAGCTGGTGCTTTTTGTGAAAGGTGCAGAAACATGAGATTGGTGAATATATCATACATCTACAGTACAATGTGAGCAAATCATCCTGACATTTGCTGAAGCAATACATAACCTTAAATAACACTGTCTGAGTCATTTAATTCCATTACAGAGAGGTGTTTTTCATAATGCAAATGGATAATCAAGAGCTCTGAATCAGGTCTGGACAGAGGACCAGCGTCACCTGCTGTGTGTACATAAACCTCAGCTGTAGTGATGGATCGCCGGACTGACAAGGTGTTGTTCTGTGATGTAGTGGAAGAGGGTCCTGCTGTGACTCCCATAAACCAACACACACAAACACACACACAAAAGACTCAAAACAACACATTACACTGTCTGTGGAGAGTGGGATGAGGATGTGTGACAATAATATATTTGAAAGCATAAATGCAATAATAGGGTATGTTTGTGGAATTGCATAATCAGGAAGCCATAACAGCTTACTTGTCTGGTTGCATCAGAGACACAAGAGGAGTCAAACTTGAGACACCTTTGTCATGCAGGCTCTGCGTCTCTTCTGCTGTTTTCTACCTCGTCTGTGGTCACCAGCAGGATAACAAAGGAAAATAGCAGAGAAAAGAGTGAGAACAAGATCTTCTCTGGAGCACCCTGAAGGGTTTGAGTCTCTGAAAAATAAGGCTAATTTGAAGGTCATTTAAAGAGCGCCAGGCGGTACAGCTCAGGAGGGGGCCACAGAACAAGTGCAGGGGGAGCGGCTTGGGTTGCACCACTGTGAGGTAGGCGCTCCGATGCTCTCCCTGGTGCTCTTCATCAATCTCTCCCATCCACTGAGAGCCTCCTCTGACCCACATAGAAGCCAGAGGGAGGGGGTTGCCTTTCTTCCATTATTGATACCACTGCATCACATAACCTGCACTTACCTGAACTAAGTGAGAAGAGGAGCCACAAAGGTCAGGAAACCACAGGCAGACATTTAGCCTCTCATTCACAGTCAATGGTAAGTGACAAAAAACACCATTTTATGATATGAGAACCGTTCATAATGGAATTGTATACTTGGGGCTGGGGGTTAGATGTGTGCCCAAAACACGTTTTTTATGGGAATGGTTCAATCCAGCTGCAAGCAGATCAATTTGCTCTCTAGTCAGCAATGTGTGAAGTCAACATAAAAACAGAAATTTGACTTTTTTATAACTTTGATATTCCGATCTCATACACTACCAATCAAAAGTTTGGGCACAACATCTCCTTCAGTGGGTTGCTCATTATTTTTACCATTTTCAACATTGCACATTAATATTGAAGACATCCAAAGTGTGAAAAAACACACATGGAATTATGTAGTACACCAGAAAGTGTTAAACAACCTAGACAATGTTTTATATTTTTTCATTGTCCAAATTAGCCCCATTTAGCTTTGACACCAGCTTTGGTTTTCAATTCAAAGGTGTGCCTTTTCAATTTGTGTGATTTATTGCCTTCTTTGTGTGCTTTAGTCAATAGCCCTGTCCGTGCTAGTAACCTACTGTACAGTTCATCATTACGTTAGGGAATCTAGATCAGTCAAGCTGACTGACCATCGCAAGAAAGGAAAACCAACAGCTATCTCTGCTGTAGAGGATAAGTTTATTAGAATTAATTGCCTCAGAAACCAGGGGCAGTCCTCGAGAGAGCCAGTTTCATCATAGCGTTTGGTGGTTTTGGCGTCTATACATGGGGACTAGAGGCCGACCGATTATCGGCCGGGACGATTATCAGTGCCGATATTTGGAATTTTGACGTATCAGTGTTTTTTAAATCTGACAGGCCGATATCAAGAAATCAATTAAAAACTGGGTTATTTCGGCTCAGCTGCCCCCCTCTCTCTCCTGCCGCTTCTGTCTCCAGCATTGTTCTGCCCACGGCGCCATCTAATTGGTTAAGCAAGCCACAGTATGTGTATGCCCTGTGTGTGTCCTCACACATACGGCAGAGAGGTATCGTTTTCTCATGTGGATAAGTTCCGGACGGCACAAACATGTTTCGAAGGTAAACGCAGAAAACTCTCCCGAAATTGTAACAAACATCCTAGTGCTCTATGTCTACTAACGTTACAGAGTGCAGCAGAATAGGGCGGAGTAAGCATTAGCTGTCGGTAATGTACCTCCTGACATGTCTGTGAATTACTTGAAAGAAGGTGCTGATAATATCGACAGTCAAACAGTCCGTGATAGTAAAAGCATGTGTGTGTGATTGAGAGACAGCATGTAAGCACAATTCACTCCTGTTTTCTTGTAGGGAAACGCGCCAAGGTCGAGGCTGATTAGTTTATACCATAACGTTAGTTGTCCGGTCTGGCTGTAAACACTCAGCAGACAATGTACATATTAACAATGGGTTGAATGTATGTAATGTGGAAAATAGTGTCTGTTTGCGTGAAAGTCACATGACAAACTCTACAGCTCATGACTACTACAATAACTTGTGAGTCTAGGATCCATGCACTTCTGGCTATTTATTTTCTATTTCTTTAGTTAAATAAACATGCTTTAGGCATTTAAACCAAGTTAAGTGCTTGTATTATTCAACATTTTTACGCCAATTTTTTACACTTTTACTGCAAATGAATATTATCTCCAAATATCGGTTATCAGCCTCCTTAACTACTAATAATTGGTATCGGTATCGGCCCTGAAAAACCCATATCGGTCGATCACTAATGGGGACACATTCAATGTTCTTGAGATTTTTCAGAGTGGCTGAGTTTCATCCTCTGAGGTAATGATGGACCAACTTTTGTCTTTACTTAACTGACATATTGCTATTGTATTTAACTGTGTAGTTGTAGTAGCACTAATAGAGCTATTGACTGCATGCCTCCTTCTTTTGCACAAGACAAATATTGGTCTATAGCAAAAAATTATTCTTGACAAGGCACACTTGTGATTTGAAAACTGCAACACTGTCATCAAAGCTAATTGTGGATAGAGAATAAATACTGACCTTGTGACTGTCAATGTACTGTGTAGGGTAAAGTAAAAATAAAGAATATCTGTTGTTGATCTAACTCCAGAAACATTCCCCGAGACAAAGAAATCTCACTTTGTCATCTTCAGTTCTTTTTCTGACTAGGTGGCACATGTGTTGCACATTCAATAAAACAGGTAAGAAATTTGTTTATGCTTTATGTAACATAAGCACAAAATACATGAATTGTGGTCTTCTGAGGAAGTGAATAGACAAATATTCTCCTAAAGGAGTAAATGTTTGACAAACACTATACCATAGACAAGGTGCTGCACCATCCTCTTATCATTGTTGTTTGTGAGAGTTTTAGTCTTTAGTGTGCAGAGATGGAAACTGCTTAACATCCTTTTGGTAATGTCTGGTGAACAGTCGCTGATCCTTGTTTCAGCTGCTTGCAGGGCCATTGGATGGAGATAAAACTCCCCCATACACATATCTTTCTGTGACAATGCTGCTAAAACTGCAATTATGAAGGAATGTACATGCTGTCAGCACACAAAACGCAGTTATTGGTTTAGCGCGGCATTGTTGAAACAAAGAATGGCAATATCACCTCCAAAGCTCTCTGTAATCTTTGATTTTGACATTGAATAGAAAGGAGAGAAGAAGCTTTAGTGGTGAAACAATAGTAGATTTGTTTTCTGCATATGCTTCAAATTAGGCCAAGGTTTGGTTAAGGATAAGCATAAGTTTAAGCCATTCCAAGTCTTTGCCATAGAGGCGAACAATTCACATTTGAATGCAAACTATTGTTCAACACAGCTCTGGGATGGAACAACAGTGCTGGATAGAAAGAGAGCTTATCTTATCATTGTGTTACTATCATGTCTGTTGTGGACAGCCTCAGTCAGGTCAAAGGAAAAGGTGCCTGGCTTAAGTGCCTGGCTTTGTCTCTATTTCTTTACAGTGCCATATGCACAAATACTTTGATTATGGTATTGGAAATGTTCTCTTATTCGATGTGCAAATAGCACGGTTTATCTGAAGTCTAGCAGCTGTGAAGACATTACCATATTTGCTGGGAGTCAGGATATGACACTTTTGTTAAAGTGGTAAAGCACTCATGTATTTTAATTACAAGGAACTGTGGCAGTTTTCCCAAATTTTGGAATTCCATGTGAGAGTAACATAACGAAAACTATATGCTACCATAACCTGAGGGAAATCAGAGACAGAGAAGCCATTTCATTCAGCTAATCTAATAAAGCAGCATTAACTTTTCATCTAAACTCTCAGTTCCTACTTGACTTGGGCGCTTACGCTCAAGGCTGACGGATGGGTGTCTGTGGGTAAACTAACACAGGAAGTGGGGACAGCTGTGTAAAACTTAGGTGCTACTCCGTGGTTTGAAAAAATAACAGCGACAAGCAAGAGCACTGTAACAGTAATGCCTCTTGCATATGTGCATATAAAAATATTCTTTATGTGCACATTCCTGCATTAACTTAAAAAAAATTGTATAAAGACATTTTAAGACATGTAAGAATTACTTAATTAGTTACTTTGTTTATTTAATAGTTCCTTATTATTTTACAAATGTGTGTTACTGAGAAAAACAAATTTAGTTCAAACACTATAACAGCACTGAATTTACATTTTATAAATTAATTCCACCCGATGTAATCAACACATTCAAGTGTTGATTGTTTTGTGCATTTGTGTGCATGTTGATTGCTCAGAGCTTGGAAATGTGAATCTTGTCAACAGCTACACACATTGTGATGCATGATGCTAACACTCCTGCACAAAGTGGGAACAGTGTGGTTTGCCTGTTTGGGACCACACACTTGTGTAGCAAAGGTTCAGAGCATGACTTGAGGGAATTCACCTTCACACCATGTGTAAGTAGATACAAAACTCAGGATTTTCTGTCTGTGGTTCTTGTTTGGTTCCCATTAAATTATTCCTGTAAATGTAATCTATCTCCGGTTGCCAATTTACCAATGAGAAGCAGGTTTTCTGTCTTCATATAAGGCTTTAGGTTTACAAGTGAAGTTGACAAGGTTGCCATGAGTCTCTTGAACTGTGAACAGGAAGGACAGATGCTAACATGCTTAAAAGCAGATTTCTATAGTTGAGTATCTTGACAGATGAAAATCAAGCAATTACAAGCACAGGACTCAGGCAGTGGTCATTGTAACTTATGTAAAGAGCTATTACCAATACATGCAGAGCAACTGAAAAGCTCACACATAGGAAGCATTTAACAATCAAGAAGGAAAATCAAAAATAAAATTTAAAATATATAAGTGAACTGTAAGATACCAAGAAGATTTACTCGCCACCCATGCCCCAAAAAAGAAAGAAGGCAAGTCAATAATCATATTCACTGTTTATGTTTGCTGGATGTATCTGGACAACTTTTAGGGTTTGAGGTGCATAATGTAAACATATGTTAAAAAGGTGTTTTTCTACTGCTGCTGTACAGTTAAATTTAGCGAAGTGTTGTGTCAGAATGTTGTAAGTTAGATCATACAGTAACAACAAATCCAGCCGTGCAACATAATTCGTAATGAGCAGTGCTTTGACCCATAAGTTTATGAATAATCCCCAAAATGTTCCCTGATATGTCATATTTTATAGGCATCTGTTATGGCATTTTGGTCTGGACTCTAAGTGGTAATGGATGAGTCTCAGTGATGAATTAAAATGAGGAAAAAAATACAAAGCACAATGTACTTGAGAAGGATGACAGAAAATACACTATAAACGAAGATGATTTAAAAGTGTTTGGATAGTTTGTACTGCAGAGATAATCTATTACAGTACAGTATGTGCCTGATCATCTTACCTAAGGTTAAAATAGTCAAAGCTTCTTTAACACCTTGCCAGCCCAAACATCCTGTCAAAATGCCGCATCTCCATTTTTAAAACATTAGTAACCAAAGAAGAACCAAGTTCTAAAAGTTACAGCTGTGGCTGTTGGCTTGCAGAAGATTTAAAAGCAGATGCCAGTGATGATCCCATAAAATATTATCAAATATAAGAAATAACATATTTATCATCAACATTTTTTTTCAATTTTACACTATGTTTGCACCCTAGGTTTCCTTTGCACCAAGTTGCAATAAAGCACATTATAAATGTCTGAATGAAGCTTAAGGGTGAGAAATTTTAAGTGCTCACCCTCTCCTTCATAGACTGTACACCCCCACACACGCTGCTGAGTGTCTACACATACACACAAACACAGATATGTCAGAGAGGTCTGAGTGACTCTACCCCTGTCATTGGGTGCATGCTGTGAAAACAGCACCCCCTCCCTCTTCTCCTCACCCCCCTCCTCTCGCTCCCACTTCCCTGGACGCCAGCCTGACATACCAGACCTTGTTCGTTAGCGCATATTTTTACCCACCGTTACTAAATTAGGAAGCCAGAGGGAGCAAATGGAGTGTGGCTGCCAAGGCAGAAGAAGAAGGGTCTGATCAGGCCTGGGTTTGTTGAGGGCCCATGCCAACCCTACCAGCTTCATTAAGAGCCACTTGGGTTTCAGAAATAGAAGCCCAACAGGGACCTGGGCCAAACAGAGCCCTGAACGACCAGCCAAAAACTCACGGGACAAACAAACAAATAAACGGGTTGTCTCATGGCCTGCCAGAATCAACCGGCAGCAGCCATCCCAAGGAGCCATAAGAAGTTATCTTAGGCAGTCTTGCACACAAAATCTGCCCTGCCCCAAGTTTAAAAGTGGTGACAGTACACATACTGCCAGCCGAAACAGAATAAATTAACCTAGAAAGCTGTCTCCAGAGGCCAATTTCTCAAAGCAGCCACAGAGACGTTATTTCTTGTTTATTTGGCATGAATTTTGGGTACTGATGTAAGAAAGGATATTTTCACAAGGAAATGTACATTTCCTCTTCATGCTATTGGCGTAGGCTATAGCACTTTTTATAGCCCTGGTTTGTGAATGTATACAGAATGATGTGATATACTGATATTCCTTATCTGTATAAAAATGTGTTTCAATTTGTAAAGAGCTTTAAAAAAAACACTGTATGTCACCAAAATGTATGGAATATCCCTTGCTGCACAATAAATAGTCTGTAAGCAGATACACAACAGGGATCTATGGATGTATACGTACATGCTTTCCGTAAGTAACACAAAAGCATGTTACTATGTTTTATCTACAGGTGAATTTGACAGAGCTTATGAGACATTAACATTTCTTAAATGTCTGGGAATGTAATTTAAGACAGTCAAAAGTAGAGGCAAAATTAGTTGTTTGGTATTTCAAAATAGTGTCAGCAAAACCAGAGTGTCGTTCAGGTTCAATATTTATTGTTGCTCTGTCTGGGTGGCTCCTCTTAGTGTGTGGACCACGCTGCCTTCAGTCCATTTAACACCCACACATTAAAACTAATGAGCTATAAGTATGAATTTAAATGACTTTAAGGTAACTTTTGTAAATCATGCATTTAAATCATATACCGCTCATGTGTCTGTATGCAATGAATTTGGCTGAAAGCACTGCAGGTTTACCTTGTTTGATGATGATGGTGATGATGATGCTTTAGATCATTATCTGTGGAAGTGGCTGTGATGAAAATAAAACATGATGGTGTTACACGCTTTACAATTTTTCAGACAAGGATCCAATGAGAGTCTTGGGAATATGAGTCACATGATGCAATACGTATCGTGCTCAGACAAAATTACAGCTAGGGCTACACAGTTAAAATCTTGGACGTGTGTGTGTGTGTGGGGGGGGGCGGGGGGGTGTCCGCAGGACTTGACAATATCTCAGCCAACAGTTATTAAGAGCACAACACAACTGTCTGAAATCATTACTGTGTTACTATACTGCCATCTTGTGGAGGGACCAGAATAATACAGCCCCCATGGGAAAACATGTACTGTACATAGTTCTCACAAAGGCCTACATGGTACAATCATTAAAGTCAATAGGTGAAGAAAATCACAAGTTTTATATCGACACAACGAAGCAGTCACATTCTCCAAAGGAGTCAATGAGTGACTCCATTGCAGCATCGCCACGGCAGACAGCAGCAAGTAGGCTGTAAAGAGGCTGTTTCAGAACACTGGTGTTACTGAATGCACCCTGTTTCCTGTTGTGAACCGTTTCGAGGATTTGATGGATTCTCGGGCTCGTTCTGGTAATATCCACCTCAGAGTTTCCACAGTACGGTACTAGTTTGGACGCTGCAGCTCGTAACGTCAGGCGACGTGTAAAAGGCTTTTCGTGTCGTTTCTCTAAATACAGCGCGAACGAGGAGGAGCGCGTGTTGGTTCCAGCGGGTGTAGCGCGCGCGTCGTAACCACAACAAAAACATCAGCACGAGCCAGACTCACGCAAATGATGCTTTAAAAATGTGATGAAGAGGAGAAAAAAATGGATGATCGGGACACGCGAGAAGAAGTGATGACAAAATCATCGGCTTCTGTCGAGTCGTAAGTCCCGTCCTCTCACTCTGTCGTCTTCGGTTTCTTTTACGTGTCGTTCTCAAACTTGGGCTCAAAACCCAAATTACTTGAGTTTTTTATAATATGTCGCCAAGTCGTTGATTATTGTGACTTTTTTCTTAATTTAGTTGGGTGCTCATGTGTCCATTTTCTTGGTCGTTTTGATCAGTTCTTGTGTTCTTTTCTTATGGTCATTTTGTTTTATTTACTTTATTTTCGTCGTCTTGAATATTTAGTTCATTTTTTCATTTTTCTATTGATACTTTACTGCGTCTTTGTGGTATGTTTTGAATGTATTCTTAATTATTCCATATTCCGTTGACTGCTTTTGTGCCTTTTTTTGTTCCATTTTATTACTTGGTGCATTTTTATTCATTTGCTTTCTTTTTTTTCATTCTTTTCTTCATTTTGTAGGTTTATTCATTTTGATAATCATCAATTTTTATCGTTATTTTATGCATTTTTTCTTATTGTTTACTGCTTCTCTGCCTTTTTTATAATCATTATTTACTATATTGTTAATTTCCTTGGTTACTTTGTTGTTTTAATTGATTTTCTTGGTTATTACGCTCCTTTTTTCTATATTTTTTCTTTATTTCATTTATTTGTTGTTTTTTGCATTTTTGTTAATTTTCTTAATTGCTTTGCAATTTCTTCCTTTATTTTTATTATTTTGTTCATATTCTCTTCATTTTGTAAAATGTTTCTCATTTTCTTGATCATTTTTTAATTGTTGATTGAATTGCTTGATCATACTGTTCACTTTTATTATTATTTTTTTTGTTTCATTTTCTATACGTAGTTGACTGTTTTTGTACATTTTTTTAGGAATTTGTATTATTTTGCACTTCTGTGATTCAGTTTTTTGATTATGTTGTCAGGAGTGTTCATTTTCTTGTTTATTTTGTCCATTTGTATTTATTTTCTTGAATACTTTAATGCAGCTTATGTCATTTTTATTACTTTGTTCATTTTCTAGTTATTTTTCTCATTTACAGTAAAAAGGTGTTATGTTAGTTTTCATTAGATTTTTAACTTTGTGTCCCAGGGAGACACCACATTTATCATTTAAGTCTTGAGTTGAAAAAAAAATTGGTGGGAACATTAAAGTAAACTCTATGCCTTTGAGGAAGTATGAAATGTTGATTAATGTAATGAGGGTTTTGTATATAGGCAGGCGACCAGCTGTTTTCCCTAATGGGCATAAAATAAATAGATACATTCAGCTTCTGGACTGCTATTTGGATGAGTGATAAAATGTATCAGTCCAGACTCTGAAGAAAATCTACATGGATAACGATGACCCCGATGGCTTAGAATCTTCACAGACAGAAATGCAATTTAAAATAAACTGTAGATATTTAAAGTCTCATTACAAATACAACATATTTTATGTTTTGCCTGGTCAACCTCATTTAATAATACAGTAATGTATACCATTCTTTTTTTATACCAAGGTCTTCACAAAGGATTCACGCATGATATTATAGACCAGGGCTCCAGGGCCTCATGGGTCTCTTTAGCCTCTCTCCAAAGGCTTTATGCAGCGATGGAAGTAATACATAACACATCAGAATAATCAATGTAAGCACTAAGTCAACAAGAAGGAAAAAAAACTAATAATGAACAAAAATTAAGACAATAATCCACAGAATGAATAAAATAATCAGGAAGATGAGCAAAAATGGACAAAAATTACTTAAATGATAAATAAATTGAATGCCAATGGATAGAAGTGAATAAAATAATTGACATGATGAGCAACAAAATAGAAAAAAAATGTGCATCATATGTCATGTATGCATAAACAGTCCAGATATTTTTTTTGCTTCTTTAGGTACTTTTACTGTTTTCTCTTTCTGTTCAAACAGGGCTCTATAGACCGTAATGGTTGACGACCCCATGCTTAGTTGAAATTACACATATCACATAAAGTATTTGCAGTAGATGTTTCTCCAAATGTAAAATAGGCATATATTCTCAAAATGTTTTAGGGACATCCTGAATGTCTGTCTTTGCAGATCTCCCCACAGCATGGACAGCCCCAGCAGGGACATGGATGCATCCCCAGACTGTGGACAGAGTCCTTCACTTAGCGGATACACTAAGAAGAAATTCATCATGATGCCTCCAGAGGAAAAGCTCAAACACTTCGACGCCCAAGCTCAAGCCCATGCAGCCAATAAAGAGGTGAGTTCGGCGCTGATTTACATGCCAGAGCCTGTTATTCACTGGTTTTATATTTCTGTCTGTAGACGTGTTTTCAGAATGTGTAGAAAAGCTGATGTTCATGTATATTTTTATGAAAGTGACAGTTACAGCTAAGCCTGAAGTTATTTTTTCCCCCCTTTGTTTTACAGTAGTTCTGGCTTTATATTATTCATTTCCTTTTAACATTTTAAAATGGGTCTAAAATAATCATTTCACTAACTTTGGCTCCTACACAAGATGGTTTGTGAGTTAATTTACCGAGGGCTGTCACGACATGCTGACTTTGCCACTTTTGTTTACAGTATTTATTTCTTTGTTTTAGTTTGATGCTTACATCCAAGACTTGGTTCACTGTGTGGCTTTGACAAGACTGATATTTGGGGAAGGACACCTGAAGCTAGCCCAGGCCCATGCCAGGCTGGCTAAAGCCTACTTCCAATTTAAAGGTACACTACACAGTTATTATACAAAGTCAATTGATTCATCCTTTATTAATTGGCGTGACTGTGTCCTTTCCTCCAGTATCAATGACATCTAATGAAAGGATTTAAATTTTTTTTAGATGAGGTTAGTCTGGATCTGTATCCGTAAAAGATTCCTAGTGCAAAGAGTCGCTCCAAGTGAAGACATTTTAAGAGGATTCTTAGAGTTACGGGTGTGGTTTTAGAATTTCTAAGAGTACTGTAGATCCTAGTAAAGATAAATGTTATTCATAAGTCATGTTAAATATTAAAAGAGCATCTAAGGTGACAAACTGTTGGAGGATGAATGATTACAGTTCATGAAATCCAAGACTATGGGTGCTTTCACACCTACAGCATTTAGTCTGCGCGGACTGGAGTCTGGAACACCTGCAAGATCGGTTTGTTTGGGCTAGTGTGAAAACGACCAGTTTGTTTTGGTTCAGACTAAAGAACTGTACCGAGACCACCTTTTCAAGATCAATATTGATCTTTGGGTGAGATTTCAGTGCACACAGCACTTTACATGTTTCTTAGTATGAAACAAACCCATTCGCTTATACCTTATTAGTAAGTGACCACTTTCATCTTAGCTCTTCCACAGTTTTCATTTTTGTGTAATGCAATTCAATTTTTTGTAGATGCACAGGATAGACAACAGCACCAGCCCATTTTGTCAAATCTGATGCAAACCGATTGTTGCTGTCCGGGTGGCTCTTCCCAGATGATCTTGGAGGTGGAGATGCAGGAGGTGGAGGTCCTGGGCTGGTGTTGTTACACGTGGTCTGCGGTTGTGAGGCCAGTTAGATGTACTGCCAAAATCTCTGAAATACCTTTGGGGATGGCTTGTGGTAGAGAAATGAACATTCAATTAAGGGGCAACAGCTCTGGTGGACGTTCCTGCAGTCAGCATGACAACTGCACACTCCCTCAAAATTTGCAACATCTGTGGCATTATGTTGTGTGATAAAACTGCACATTTTAGAGTGGCCTTTTATTGTGGCCAGCCGAAGGCACACCTGTGCATTAATCATGCTGTCTAATCAGT
Source organism: Pseudamia nigra (assembly GCA_029823295.1). Taxonomy (NCBI): domain Eukaryota; kingdom Metazoa; phylum Chordata; class Actinopteri; order Kurtiformes; family Apogonidae; genus Pseudamia; species Pseudamia nigra. The sequence goes on along the minus strand of JAQQAE010000198.1, from coordinate 4,847 downwards.
ATCTTGATATGCCACACCTGTACTGTGGATGGATTATCTCAGCAAAAGAGAAGTGCTCACTAACACAGATTTAGACAAATTTGTGAACAATATTTGAGAGAAATGGACTTTTTATGTACGTAGAAAAAGTCTTTGATATTTCAATTCAGCTCATGAAAAATGGGAGTAAATACAAAGCGTTGCATATTTTTGTTCAGTGTATATGTCACTGCTGTCATTAATTCTGTTTTTCCTGCTTTTTACAGATTCTATTAATAAAGGCTTTAACAGAAAGACTTGTGCACTGGTGAAACTAAAAAGTAAATTGAAGTCATCCTCCAAACTCAAACACTCAATATCAGTGAAAGTTTCACAACTCCAGTAATGCTATTTCTCTGTTCATTTTCTAACCATTTTGAATTGAAAGCCTTTTTTTGGACAGGTGTGATCAACCAATCACAGCTTTCCAAATCATGTGCCATACATTGCAACAGGGTTGAGTCTTCCTCCTCAAGGAGATAAAAGTTTTAGTTCAGTCCTTGCTGAGAGTGTAAACCTCCTAAATCACTCTTCAGCTAAAAGTCCTTGCTAGATGTTTTAGTTTAAGTTAGGAGCTCTCTGAGAAAATTCTAAGAATGTTTAGGAGATTTGAGCCCTGATGTTCAGATGTAAACTGATTTTTTGTCCAGGCTGGGGACTTCAGGCACTCAAACACACATCCTTGGCCAGACAGATGCTGTCCATCAGCTCTTCAGTCTCCTGCCGCAGAGATGAAAAACTTCAGGTTCTTCACTGTGTCTTGGACATTTATCTCATACAGGGAGGAGCTGCATTGCTTACAGCAAAATATCCTTTCACTGTAGTATTTGGCAATAAACTGTCTAAGGTATTTTGAATGTTGCATTTTATGTCAGTCCAAAGTTTCCTTGACATCTGAAACTCTTGAAGAAGCAGAATTCGCATTTCTGGAGGCAGAACGTATTACTGAGGAGCTTCATGAACACGGCAGCATTAGTCAGGAAGAGAAAATACACAGTCAGCTGGAAATCTACAGTGGTCTCTCCGGGTTAGTTGCATTATAATATATCTTTGACCTTAGCTGTTGTCATTACATCAGAATAAAACCCTTGAGATGAGTCGTCTGCTTTTCAAAACGGTCCCACACAAAAGCCAAGAGCTGTACACATACAAGCAGTGATGTAGCATAATGTTTATAACTACCAGTAGCTAAGCAGTCTGGTAATCATGTGACTTGCTCTATTTATTTCTTGTGACCACTATAGTATCACATTCAAGCTGTGCTAAATAACTTGGCAAGATTTAACATGACAAGGAAAAACACAGGACTGGTCTGGCTGGTGAAGAGTATCGTTTAGAGATGTTTGCATTTACAGAAACTAATATTACATGAATTATCCCACATGTATGGACGGAGCCTACCGGTAATTTAGAGTAGATATAGGAGTGTAGCTTTATGTCACCACAAGATGGCGACATGTTCCTGTGCATCTGCAAAAATATCACAGTTTACTTTTATTATATTTTCTTATGCAGACTAAATACCGCTACTTGACATCATGTTGGGGTAAAAACATATATGTAATAAGCAAGTGACATATGATACTGTGTGGGTTTACTGTAATGAACACGTACTGAGTTTCTGGGTGGGGTTGTATCACATCCACTCACAACCACTGATGAAGCCGAAGGATAGAGGGAAACACGCATTTTTACCTTTTTTATTGCTTGTTTTCTTTTGCCTTTTAAATTTCTTTTTTCACTTCCGCTTCTTGGTTCTCTCATTCCACATCCTTTGTCAGAGGTCATTTTTATTGTCCAGTTTCTAACTTCAGATCTTGTAACGCTGTATCTGTTTTTTGTGAAACTACCGTAATAGCATTTTCTGTGTTTATTGACAGTATTGCTTCCTTATCATTGATTTGTTTACACAGATTTACAATATGCATTTGGATCTTAATGGCACTATTGACAACAGAAATCCCAGGGGGTTTATTGCATGCTCCAGAAAAGATTAAACAATTACAAGATTATGGTTCGGCCCAAGGACAGACAGGATGTACTGATAGCCTCCTTACAGACTGTGTGGCCTAGCAACATAAAAAATAGTTGCTAATAGGCTCTCAGATCACTGTGTGTGAAATTAGAATCCTAGCCAGGAAGTACTAATGTTTATTTTAATCCTGCAAATCCCTGATATGTGAGGGGACCAACTGCATTGCTCATAATGTGTTTGTATTCATGTTTGGATACTCTCTTCTTTAGCCGATCTCCAACAACAAGTCTGTGTCCAACATAGCATAACAGTGTTTGTTGAGTCTTTTAAGCAACTGGGACATTTATTCATAAGGGAAAATACACTTTCAGTCTTATAAATGTGACTGTGTAGGAAGCGCTAGTAGTCTCTTAATAATGTTTCAACAGGGCATGACATCTGACATACTATAGTATAAAATCCTGAGACAAGTAGAAGCTGCATTTCTGCAGCATTTAAACAAGCCTTATCAGCAGTCTGAGTCGAGCTACTCTCACAGGAATTCACAATGATGCCATCTTGGTCTGTTTGTTGACATGTAATGTGAAATTGAAAAAATGTGCAGACTCTGGCTGGTGTGTAAGCTGGCTAAATCTCTTTTGTTAGGTGATGACTAAGAATTTGGCATGCCTCAAAAGCTCTGTCTGTCAACACTGTTGTGATGGAGGGGAATGTTCCCACCAAAGCCTGGAACAATAAAGTAAGCCCTGCTCTCTTATAGACCCTGATCCAACATTCTGCTCAGTTTCAGATTCATACTCAAGGCGTCCCCCTCTAATCAGCCAGAAGGTATTTTTCTATCAAGAAAGTTTTATTGTGCCATTTAAATTTGTTGTTTGTGAGTGCTTGTGCTTTCAGATTTGGCCCTGACTGTTCAAGTGACGCATTTCCTGGCACTTTTAGAAAAGCATGAAATCCATTTTGCTGAATGCTTTTAATTATAAAGGCTGTGCATCTGTTTTGTAATTGAAAATTAAATTAATCTGCAAATGTGGAAATTCCCCACCAGGACCACCTTTTGAAATCATCAGTGGTCTCATTTGCCCTTATTTAGTCACAGATTTATGACTGACATAACTATGCCAAATACCCATTGCATTTTAATGCTCAGGATGCAGACTGAGCTAGTTTTATTCCTTTATAGGTAGTTAATTTTAATCAGCCCTGTCCCAAATGTAGAATTGGATTTGATTTGATTACTGAAATAAAACAGTGTTTTGTTGTAAATGGCTCTTTAAATTCGGTCATAAGTGATTTAGTACAGTGTTCTAGGCTTTTCATTATTTTACCTGAATCCTGTGAGAAACACAGTAAAAACCTTCCGCCAGCAGCAAGCTTACTAGCCAGTTTCCAGTCCCTTACAGATTTAATGTAGTGGCATGCCATGTTTTGTCCCTGTGTTTTTACTCTCACTTGGCTTATGCTATATTTTCCTGGTAAGAGCAAACTTATGTCAAACATGGTCTGGAAACATTTACTAAAGTGGACAGTATGGTTTGTCTGGCAGCACATCTACAAATCTTTCATTATTTTAATTTGCTGCTCTGACTCTCTGTAGATTGCATCAACAGTGGGATGTGGCCTTATACCAGTCAGCCAGGAAGTGTGTAAGGATGCATAGTGTATGAAAGGATAGAAGAGCATTGTCTCTGTCCATGCAGACAGAATGGCAGAACTCAAGGCGAGCTGGAATGTTGCCTCTGCTTCATCCTTTGCCGCTCCCCTAAAAGGACCTGAAGTGCCGTCTCTGTGAGCACTGACGGGTGGGCTACTCCTACTGTCCATCAAGGCACTTGGGGATAATCTTGGATTCATGGGAAAAGCTGAAGAAATGAGCCTTCGCACTGTTGTTCTAACCTGGCTTCTGGCATTTAACCACTGTGCTATGAATAACCAAATTTATGATGTGCAGGGATGAAAACATGACGTAACACTGTCGGCCTCAGATGTGATTTCCACAGAGGTTGCCTGGACTATAACAAAGTTTTAGAATGAAAGGCACCTTGAATAACAGTGCTATGTGAATGGTACAGTACAGTGTTACACTGCAGTGTGCATTCCAGAGGTATATTATTTCATCTATCTTCCATATAATTTAGACACACAGCTTTAGTTTGCACTGTTTGTATGTTAAAAGAGGTTTTCTCTACTATGCTGTACAAGTAATGTGGCCAAAGACTGTGAAATCTGAGTGTTTGTACCCTGCAAGAAAGGCAACCCCTTGGCTGCAGAGCTGAATTAGATTTAGAGTCCATTATATGAAACTGTTAGCAGAGCACACTGATGCATCCACTGTCCTTGCAATGGATAATGCAGCTACCAGCTCGCCGTTCTCCCTCTTCCAGTCTCATACTTTGTTGCCCAAGCAACTCCATGCAGTGTATCAGGAAATCACCGTGTTTACATTGAGCACGAATGCTGTAGAGACTTTCTTTTAGTGCCAGGTGTCATCTCTGTTTATATACATCTTCAGTGCTGTGATAATTTGTACTGAGTGTGCAGTGGGATCCCTTAATTCAGACACAAAGGAATGGCAGTTTTAGCTGCGTGTCTCTGATTTGTGGAGCGCATTAGTGATTTGTCACAGTTAAAATGACAGGGTTAGGAGCAGTGTAACCTTCAGTCCCAGAGGAGACAGTTAAAGGATTCTCAGAGGATACAAGTGAAAACAGTTAAAAGGGCAACGTGAAAGCTTTTCTTATTATAGCCTGGACTGCACCTGGCTTCAACAGTAGCCAACCATACCATACCACACCAACTTTATTTATAAAGCCCTTTAAATTCCAAACAGGCCAAAGTGCTGTACATTTGGACC
>JAQQAE010000197.1:0-39050 GCA_029823295.1 Pseudamia nigra | reverse complement strand
CCCCCATATTGTATTGTGGGTTTTTCTGTCATTAACAGAGGGTACCAACAATTTTGCCCACGTCTGTAAATAGTTGAGTTGCACTTTGAAACTCTTATCTTTACACATCTATACAGTTTACTTAAAGTTTCTGCTTACACTACAAGTTACACATGTCGATCTACTCTTGCACATTTGTACAATTTTCCTATTAGTATAGTATCTGTGAATTATACACTTCATTTTGTATGGCTCAGCACCAAACCTGGACTTGTACAGTTATCTTATGATGCATAAAATCTGCATATAATAATTCTCCGCCATTGTTGCTTGCATATTCTACATTTTCCTATAGATATTGTTTTTGTTTATTGTTTTATTGTAATACAGATGAATCTAGGTCAGACAAACCCTTAATGTTCCTTTAGCTCTGCTGCATAGTCCTAGGCTGCTGGGGGACAGTGATGCACTGAGCTTCGCTCTCTACCTCTTTCTTTATGTCCTTCTTTAACTCTTCCTCTGTCTCTAAATCTCTTCCGTTCCTCTCACTCTCTCTCCTTGTGTCTCTCCCTCTACACCTCTCTCCATCTCTCACCTTCTCTGTAGTCGCCTCTCTTTCTCTGTCCCTGTATACCCCCCCTTTCTTATTTCTTATTTTTGCAATACTGTGATGCTAACTTACATCTTCCCTCTGGTTTTGTGCTTCCTCTGTTCTAGGTCTGTAGGTCTCTTGGTGTCCTTGCTGTGTGTTTGCTGACTGGGGACAGGTCCAGCATTTGTGGATGTTGTCCAGTGTCTCTACTCTTTTTTTTCTCTCCTCTGTCCACTAACCATATACAAATAAAATAAAATTGAATTGAATGAATCTTAGCTGTTTACGGTTACACTTGACCACCTCTGCCACAGATATCTTTTTTTAAATCTAGTTCCTATAATATTTTAATTTACTGTTGTAATATTATGTGTACCTCTGCTGCTATAACAACATTGTATTCCTGTTTAGGATGAACAAAGCACATCTGAATCTGACTCTGCACCTCTCTGGTAATTTCAACATAACACTGACCTCATCAGTGCTGGCATTTATTATCCATATTCATCATTACACTTTGTTGTATCTGACATGCATTTATAATATGCAGATAATTAGGCAGATAACCGTCTTGAAAAATACATTCTCTCTTGTTATACAATTATATTGGTGTATGATTAATGCTTTTTACTTATGTACACACTACATATTCTCATTTTTCTCCCTAATCTGCACTGGTCATGCTCACAGGCTGAAAAACTTCCTTACTTGAATAAATCATTGTTTCAAATTAGCATTGTGCATTTGGGGAAGTGAAATAGCTGCTCCACAAGGCCACATTTTGGCTGTAGAGGAGATTTAAAGGACGAAAAGAAAACCAATCAGTTTTGGACACAGTGTCATATTGATTTATGGCTGCTATTATATACTCCTCTACCTATTGCGCACATCCATGTACACAGACCTTTGTCATAGAGCAAGATGTGACACAGAGGGTGTCATTAGAGAGTATGAATATAGCCAACTTGGGGGAGATAAATCAATGTTCTGTTCTGTGAAACATTTCACTCTGGGGCTTGTAACATCATTGATTTAGGCACCATGTAGTGTCCAACCAGTGATTTCATTTATTTAAAAAAAATCTTGAATACACTGATTTTTTTCGATTAATGTATTGAGTCTGTGCTTGAGTATATTAATAGAGATCTGTTGCTGAGTGTGAGGGTCACTCAGCTCCCCTGAGATGTTTACTTGCTTGACTGCATGATGGTAAGTGATGACAGGAGAGCGAGATGGAAGGAAAGCGATTAACAGAGGGAAAAAAGCCAAGACACTTTTAATGTAAGTGTCCATCCATGTGGGGATGTTTGGGTAATGATGGTTTCCGTGGTGACAAAGCGAACAGCAAATACACAGAGAGAGAGAGAGAAAGACATTTTGTGCTATTGAGGGGCACAGGTTGAGAATGCGGTTCTACAAATACCTCCTCAAGTGCTATATTGAGACATATTCACACTGTTTTGTTCTCATTCTGTTAGCATGTATTTGTGTGTGATCCTTGTATGCTTGTGTGGGTTTTTATGCATCGGGATGTAGGATATTACATTCACACCCTCACATGCAGATATAAATAGGCAAGCCAGAATATGGGGGGAACTGAATAATAATTTGTTGCACTGGCAGTTATTCAAATGTACAGTCTGTCACAGCAGCAATACGCAGAGCAAGCAGAAAGCAGAATTTGATAGCAAATATTTAGTCTGCTCTGCAATATTCAATCTTCAATTTATTTATGGCTGTACAGACGAGATTTATTGTTGGGTAGATTTGAGATCATTACATAAATTGTACCATTTCATCTGCTCTACCTTTCCTTTGTGCACGCTATCTTTTGATTTTTGACAAATGAGGGAGCTTTTTTCCTTACCTACATCTTTGGGACCTACTGTATGTATATGTGTGTGTGTGTGTGTGTGTGTGTGTGGCAGCGTTATCTCTTCCTCATTCAAGTCATGTCACAGGCCAGACACTCCATTGTCAGGAGAGGCTTTCATCCGCTGACTTCAGATGTGCCTGTCATCCAGTCCAATTATACAGAGAGAAATAGGTATTGTTACACTCTGGGGATTGATTCAAGACAAAATAGAAAAGTGAAGTGAAGGCTACACACTCATCTATGGCCATGCACACACTTGCACACTCTCGCTCGCACACACAAATTTGGAATCACATAGACGAGCAGCTTCAATATCTCGATGATAACAAATCCTTACAAGGTATCTTGGTTTCACTTCAGTCTACAGTGGAAAGTGTGTGGCAGGTAAGTTACAGTAATTTGAAATGGTAAGGGGTCGAGTGTTGTCTCAGCCTCACTGTCAGAGTATTAGAGCTTTTTTTAATGGAGATACTATGGTCTGATGGAGCAGCTGGGCAATACTGGACAAGAGATGACTTCAACCTGCTGCTGAGCCAGGAGCGCTTCAGAGCCTCTCACGCATCAGTCAACGCAGCTGACATGAACAGCTCTGTGCTTTTGGTTCTCCCTCTCTCCTAAACCAGAAAAATAAATAAATAAAAAAATCTCAAACACCACCACTTACCTCAAGCCACTCATGGGCAGCAGCTCCGCCTTATTTAATACCACCCTGCCATTGCACTTAGATCATGTTTTGCTGCCTTGCTAGTCACTCTCAAGTATTTTAAAAGTTTACAGCACTGTTTTTCAACTAGTTTCACCTTGTGACCCATGTTTTCCACTGACCATCAAGATGAGACCCCCTCCCCCCACTAATGAATTCATACCAGGGTAATGCATTTTAAACATACAGTATAATTAGAGAAATTCACTATACATATAACAAAATACACACACATCTTCTGGGTACAAATGGACAAAAAATGAATAAAATAATACATGAAATGAACAAAAATGATCAAAAGACGGACATAAAAGTGAACAGAAGGCTTCAGAATCATCAATGACGTTGACTATGAAAAAAAATAGTCCACAAAATGAACAAAATGCTAAACTAATGTCTTGTGCATTATGCCTGCTGGTAAGAAGGTCCTCCTCTCCTTCTGTTGTCTGCCAGACCCCCTGTATGGTCCAGGCTTTTCAGCTTTCCTTCTACTGTTTGATGCCAGGTGTTCCTTAGACAAGTACAGTCGTCACAACCGTCAAATACTATGATGAAAGTGACTGTCATGAGGACTGTCCCGGGAAAAGAAGACCACAATGTTAATTTCTTAAAGTAACAGTGGACTGTCTTTTCTCTTTACTTAAGTCTTTCTTGTCATAATAGGGATTTGTACAGTAGATATAGTAGCACTAATATGAGTATTGATTCTGTACCCACCCTTCCTCTGCACAAGACAGCTGATGGTCTAAAGCATAAGAAGACAAAAATGAAAATGAACTCTCTTGTGATTTGACTAACTTGTGAATCTAATGAGAGAATGTCATGTGTGTGCAAAGCTGTCATCAAGGCTAATTATGGCTTCTTTGGACTTTGCTGGCAAGTCTTCCACTGCTGTCTGTTCTGGGCCAGACACCAGGTATGGTTCAGGGTCTTCAGCTTTCCCTCTACTGTTCGATGCTAGGTGTTCCTTAGCCTTGCCTCTGTTGTGCTTCCCCTCACCTGCCCATTGTAGGGCTCTGTGGTTGCTTCTTGAGCATGTGTCCGATACACTTTCACCTTACGCTTATGATGATGTTTTCTATGGTGACTTGATGGCATTGAGTGAGCAGGCTATCATTTGATATGGTATTCAGAAGCAAGACTCTGAGGATTTTTCACAGGTTTTTTGAGTTTGTTTAGGTCACTGTCAGTCATCCTCCATCACTCTGAACCATATACCATACAGTACATGCAGCTGTGGTCCAGCTTCAGCTTGGTACTTTTTCTTGCATTGCCAGGACCGTCAAATTTTATTTAGCATTTCGAAGGCATTTCTGACTTTGCTGACTCAGTTCTTGATGCCTGCTTCTCCATCATGTTTGACTGTGCTGTCGAGGTACTGTAAGTGCATTCCAGAATACACATAAACAAACATTTCAGTTTCTCCACAGTGAAGTGTCAGTATGAAATGTTACCTACCTCCCTTTGTCATTATAAACTAAATAAAAAGACAACAAACCCAAGGTGCCTAAAACCTTTGCCCATACACTTTATGAACTACTTAGAATGAGCCCACTACTCACTTTCAGGTCCTACCCACCAGTTGAGAACCACAAGGACTGAAACTGTACTAGTAGTGTGCAAAATTCTTTTTAAGGCTTTCAGGTTGTGTTGTAAATTTGCCCCGTTATCAGAACTTTGAATGATTAACAGGGGGAAACAAAAGTTCAGCCTTGCTTAGAGGCTCCATTTACCTCATCCATCATTTCATTAACTTTGTCAGGTGTATCCTTGTTTATACACAAAAGTTGTGACAGCTCAAGATGGCAGACGTCTCAGTTTAGAAAATCCCCTTATGTGTAGCCAACCCTGTGTCTCAGCCGAGCCTCCAGTGTCCTTGCTCCTGATACTGATTCACTGATGTGGAACACAGTTGGCTGAGATGCTGGAGGGCATGGGGAGAAGGGATTTGCTCCTCAGCTAAGTCTTTTTTCTGAGCATATTCCTACTGGGGCATGAGAGATGATTTAAACTGTCTCTCTCTCTACACACAGACGCATGTTTATCTATATATACAGCTTTAAATGGGCATACATACACATGCAAATGCACACACACTAACACCCACGTCTGTTATCCTGCCATCAATCTCCCGAATCCACCCTAGTTGTTTTGAAAATGATGAATTCAGCCATTTAATATCCATAATTAATAATTTATTACACAGTGCATGCCACGGATTTAGATTGAGTAGTATTTTATCTGGTAGTAGTTGTAGCGTTGAAGGTCATTCTGCATGTTTTTCATTATTGCTTTTGGGTGCTATATAGTATATATACGTAGTAGCAAGCAAATAGAACATAAGGGAAAAAGGAAACTGCATATGTAGTCTTATGCTTCTAAAGGATCTCGTGTCCTCTTGACAACAACTTAATTATGGCCCAACATGTGACAAAAATGATATCCTGACACTACTTTATTATTATTTTTTATTGCTGACAGCTTTGTACATTCATGGCATTCCCTCATTAGATTCACAAGGCAGGCACTAAGGATGGTTTTTAAATCACAGGGGAGTTAATTTCCATTTTGTGCCTTCATAATATGCTTTAGACCAACAGTTGCCCTGTACAGAGGAAGGATGAATCAGTAGCAGTATTAATGCTACTACAACTACTGTACAAATCCATATTATGGAAATTCACTTGGATTCAGTTGTATTTGTATAGTGCCAATCATAATCCAAGATTATCTGTAGGTGCAGAACCAGGCTCTGGGTAGGTGGCCATCTGAGGAGAAACAAGAGCAGAGATAGTAGCAACAAACAACACAGACACAGGATGACACAGGCAAAATGCTTGACCGGTTCATGGCCAGCAACCACACATCAAGAACATCTAATGCCAGAGCCAGAGAAACATACAGATAGAATGTGTCCCAAGTGTAGTCACCAAAACAATCAAATGCTATTTGGTGTGCTCTAAGTTGTCAGTTTCTGAAGCTGGTAATTCTAATAAACTTCTCCTCTGCAGTAGAGGTACCAAATGGTTTTGGGGGCTGCACCTGGGGACATGTTCAAAGTGCTTTTGATTTTTCAGACTGACTGGCCTTTGTTGTCCTGAATGTATTTGTACAGTAATTGTAATAGCACGAGTATGGCAATTGACTCTGTACCCACACATCCTCTGCTCAAGACAACTCGTGGTCTAAGGCACAATAAACACACACCTGTGAACTGAAAACCGTTCCAGGTGATACCTCTGGAATCTAATGAGAGACTGCAAAGCTGCCATCAAAGCTAAATGTCGCTACTTTGGATAAGAATCTAAAACATGTTTTGGGCTGTTGAACACTTCTTTGCTTACTTCATAATTCCATATGTGTTCTTTCACAGTTTGGATGCCATCAGTCTTAATGTGCAATGTTGAAATTATTATTATTATTATTACAATTATGATTATAAATTATTATAAATTATTATAAATACTAATAATGGTAATAATAATAATAATAATAATACACACTGAAGAAGACTTATGACTTAAACTTATGACTGACTGTGTATATATTTTAAAGTTGATTTGCTATTTGAAATAAAAACTGGAACAGTTTTACCACATAGAATAGCATTTCAATTAGTCCTTTTTAAATGTTTTTTGGAGTAAACCTTTAACAATTGCGTGCAGTATATTTTTAGATATAGCCTGCACAGTGTTTACTTAGCAGAATGTGTAATTAATTTAGAAAACTTGTGAAGCAGTCTTAGGCATATAGTCTATTATGAAGGCAGGATCCATTCAACGCATGTAGTATTGTCAGTATCACAGTTTTATTTTTATTTTGGTGAGCTGTTGCAGAGCCATTAGTCAAAAGTTAAACAACTTACTGCTGACAGCCAATAAAAAGTGAAGAGACAAGGCTTTCCCTGATGTAGAAAACTGGCTGTGTGGATTTTTTTTTTCATTTCTTTTTTTTGTACGGAATAAATGTAAGTGAACCAAGTTATCTCGCTGTCACTCCCCGCCTCCCTCCCTGTACGCCTGTCTTTCTCCTCTCTGTGTGTGTCTCTGAAATGCACACAGGCGCTCCTGCACAAAGGAGAGAAAGTGTCACTATGGAAACAAGGAGGCGAGATTCTAAAAGCTACCTCTTGAGACGAGAGTTAAGACTACAAAAAGGAGTCCACAGTGTGAGTGGCAGAAAAGCAACAATATACACATCATCTATACTTCTCCCTTCTGTTCTGCTGCCTTGAATGCCATCATCAAGCCCCCTTGCCAGCCCGTTACCTTAATCCCCCTGTTTGTGCCGTTACCACACTGTGTACACTTGTGTCTGTGCATGTTCTTTCATACCCTGCTGAATCTGGGTTTGCATTTAAGGACTGAACGTGCTACAGTTAGAATGCAAGCGGAGATCTGTATGTGCATGTGTGGTTTTGGGTGTAATATACACCACACATTTCTTTAATAGGGCTAATCCATTTTAATCCCACCTGCCACTGTTACCTTACAATGATGAATGTAAGTCTAAATGAGTTGAGACGCAGAGAAATGCCCGTGGGAGACAGAGGAGGAGGCTGGGAGGTAGATGTAAGTCTCAAAATGTGTGTGTGTGTTTGTGTTTTTCAGAGTGTGTATGCTCATGCACTTGGGGGGTGTGTACCAGCTCCTGCGTGTGAGAGTGTTTATTAGGGTTTCTGCAGCAGCTGAAAGAGGTTTTTCCTCCCTGCTCTGTTCAAGGCTATTTTCTGTGGGTCTACAGGGTCACTGCTGCCCTTAGTGATGTCTCCTTTAGCTGTAATCAGCACCATGGACAGCAACACCGATCTCAACCACGGCAGGCACCACAGCAGGCATCCATCTCAATAGACTCAACGAGGCTTCCTCTGCTTAGGTCCTTTCCTTTTTCATTCTTGCTGATGTGAAAGAATTGGATAGGTGAAACCTGGCTGCCTATTAGACTCCAGTTTGAAGGACTCCTTTAATCCTTGATTTTTAACAATTAATGGAAAGAAGGTGGAGGGAGAAAAAAGAAAGGTATGCAGGCTGCCACGTATGCTAATGGAGGCTCTCATGGAAGTTTTAGACTTACGAGCTTTGTTTTAAGAGGTGAATTACAGTACAAATATAGGTAACTATTAGAGCCATGTCCTTCACATTTGAAGAATAGCAGCAATATGTGGAAGAAAATAAAAGAGAAAAAAGAGAAAATTAAAAAAGAGGAGAAGGGAAGGAAGATATAGAGATAGGAGGAGTATACTACTGTACAGAGTGAGTGAGCGAGTGGCTGAGAAAGAGAGAGAGGGTGAGAGAGAGAGAGAGAGAGAGAGAGAGAGAGAGAGAGAGAGCGAGAGAGAGAGAGGGAGAGCGAGACACAGAGAGAGGGTGCAGATAGCGGGAGGGGAAAACCTCCTGTCTGAAAGGGATGATGTCAGTCTCTGCAGCTGAGCCCTGGTCCCCGACTCGATAGACTGAAGACTCCCTGCTCTGGAAACCGGTTGGCAGGCAGACAGGCAGGAAAACCCACATCTACAAAGAGAGAGGCAGGGTGAGAAACAAACAGGGAGAGATGCAAGAGAGAGTCTGGTGAATGAAATCCCGCAGGTATGTATGCCACGTTATCATCCATCTCTGAGTTCATTCATTAGTGCCTTTTGTTACAAACTGCCTGCCATTATGCTTTAAATTGCTGCCAGTGCCTCATTTGTTCAAACTAATTATCATGTTTTTAGAATGTGTCACAGCAGACCTTGTGAGTATAAGTGTCTGCATTCAGTGTACACTTCTGTATCCCAGTCTGTCTGTGTGCATCTGTGAGGGTGTGTGTATTTTGGTGGGGGTGTAGAATACGAGTGCTCTCTGCAAATGAGGAGACACACATTTCAGCAGAAAGTTTTTATTGTGGCGGAAACTGCTGTATTCAGACCTCTGGAGAGTATAACAGCATTTATTATTTAAATCCACAATCAGATGCGGGAATCCCTGGAGCAGAGGGCATGACAGAGATTTAAGATTAGACTGTAGGGATTTTGTGTGACGATAACCTATCGACACAGAAAAATGTTTTTTGTGTGTTGCGTCATGGTTATACAGCTCTTCCTTTGTCTGCATAAGGGATTTGTCAGGTTAAGGCAATGCCTTCTGGGATATTTGGTGGTCAGTCAGGTGACCCAGCTATGGTGAGTCATCCTGTAACATCTGTCACTGACACCTCTGTTTCTCACTTTAGAAAACCAATTTGCTTATGCACAAGGGCTAATGTCATTGTCAGACCTGCTAATTGATGTTTCCCTCCACAGAAGTTCAACCACACTATAGGACACATTCTGTAATACAAAAGGAAAATTGATTTTCTGTTGCTGAGATTGGTTATGAATGTCACACACTGCCAGACAACAGCGCATGCAGGGTCACATTCAATAGGCAACAACAAGAGATGACATTGACAAAGGATAAAATGTGTCTTGGAGAACCCTGCACAGCCAGGACTTATGTGTATGTCCTTTCCATTTTCTGTCTACTGAACTCAGAGGCCATCAGACAAAAAGAAAAGAAAATGAGAGCAGGTCACAGACATTTCACCAACAGCCATCCATTTACACACTCAGGCCGTTGGCATGCCACTCAATTAGTTACAACATGGATTACGCTCCAAGAGGGGCTCAGAGACAGAATCACACTGGAAATCCAATTTTGTGCCACATCAAATGTCAGGGTAGATCCTTCAGATTCTCTGTGATAAGCAGAGAGACAGTGGGAGAAGAAGCTGAGGGAACGCACTGTGGAGGTGGAGGTGGAGGTGGAGGAGGGGTGAAGATGAAGGTTAGTGAAGAAGTGATAAGGGGTGATGAGGAAGGGGTGGGGAATGGGAGAGAGAGCGAGAAAGAGAGGGCGAGAAGCAAAGGTAGATGAGGCAAATATACTCACCATCTCTTATATCTGTGTGGAAAGGCTAGATTTAACTGTAAGTTGCCTTATGAGAAACATCAGAAATTAAAACTCTTATTAGGGCTGTCATGGTGATTAAATTGTAGTTGACACTTAGCTGTCATATTAATAATTGTGATTAATGAGATAATTGCTTTTTTTGTTCATTTCATACAATTAGTAAGCAGTGAGCTCAACAGTGGCTTGTATAAATACACATAGAGCAAGTATTCCAAGCAAGTATTTAACGGCATGAAACATTAGAGCACATGAATAAAGAGATGTGCTTATGTTTTCTCTTTAAAGCTTCGGACCAATAGAAACTAATTAATTAAAGACTGAAAGTCAAATCTCAAAGTGACAGAATTATGACATTTCAGTTTCATCCAGTTGTGTTTTGCACAGGTGAATGTAAATCATTATGCTAAATAGATATTGTTAGGTCCAATAACTGTCATAGGGCCTACAGTAGCTCTCATATGGAATAAGGAATATGCACAGTTCCATACTCATACTGATTTTGTAAATAATGCATGATAATAGTGCCTCATATTAGCATTTTTCTTTAAACTCCAGTAAATTTTAAACCTACGAACGAATTAGGAAGTCAGTGGGATGCACTGATTGACACATGTTGTTGTAGTGATCAGGTCATGTGTGAGGCCAACAGCTCTGAACACACCTGCTGTCGAGTGCAGCGATCCAGTCACTGCAGCCACACGCCAGCAGGCTTTCATTTGTTTGCAAAGCCCCTGCAGAGCAACCCCATTTATTTATGTAAACCTGGAACATCAAACAGATACTTTTAGCTGTTGTGTACAACCTGTTCCCTCTCTAGTGCTGACTGCAATGACAAATGGTTGAGTAGATAAAGGCTCCACTGGCAATAAGGAACCATGGCTTCCTGCAAAGAGGCCATTAATTAGAAAGTCCAAAGTGTGCTCGACTCGAGTGTAAGGTTAACTTCTTTGTACTATTGGTTCCTCTGTGTAAATTTATTTTTATCTCTCCATTTGCTTATTAGTTTATTTTGATGTCACTAAACTTTTGCTATTCCCAGTCCTGTGGCTTCTATTTTAAGTGAGAGTGTAGATTTGCTACTGCTGGAAATCCCTACTGAAGATAGCTTTAGTCGTCATCATCATCAGATTTAAAAGATTTCTTTGTGCTCTTTGTTAATATAAGGGGAATGTGTTGGTGCTGAATTATTCATACAAATTGTAGAACACAAATGATCTCAGATCTCAGTAGAAATCCATCATGGCTTCCCTCTGTGTGTGCAGAGAGGGATGCTCAGTCATTGCTTCCCTTTGTGCAACAAATCTGTCCCCATCCATCTTTGTATTTATCGCTCTCAGTGACGGCTGAAACCTCACATTCCCAATAGTGGTGACCTGAATGGCCCTCAGCCTCAGTGTCATTACTGCTGACCAGTAGCCCATCTCTATCTGCCCCAATCTGGTGACCTCCCTGAGAGGCAGCCAGCAGCTTGCTCCACAGAGAGGGAGCAGGGAGCAAAGGGTGAGAATGAAGCAAGAGAGAAGATGGAAAGCGAGGAAAAACAAGGAGAAAGGCAATGTGGAAAGGTGAGGAGGCAACAGGATGGGATAGAAAAAGCCAAATGCGGTGGATGGAAATGGGCAGATGAGGCCATTTGGAAGAAAAAAGCTGTTGTCTAGAAGAACTAAATGTAAGAATGAAATAGGGAAAGGCAGGAGCACAAATGAAAAGAATGGATTGCTGAGTGCTGAGCAGGAAACTGATGGGGAGGAAAACATGAGGTGAGGAAGACATGGAGAATGACAGTGTAAGAAAATAGAAAAACAGAAGGAAAAATAGAAAAGTGGGAGGAAACTTGGTGATCAGATGAGACAGGGAGGGAGATTCAGAAATGGAGTGAACGCACGAGAGAAGAGATGCTATTTCAAGACCATACTTACTGATAATGCCAGTCTACTTCAAAGTGCAAAGCGTTCCAGTCATGCTCCTGCACGACTGTGCCTCTGGAGAATTTCCTCATAGATCAGATGATAAAAGGACGCCTGACAGTAGGGTGCATCGCTCCCACTTCCTCTGTGTGACACATTCTGCACTAAACTGTGACAAAACATACTGAGAGCTCTGGTTTTTAATTTTGTCTCAATCAGCACACAGCTTCTGACTGGAGGACCTGAAGAGAAGTTCCATGGAGGGAGACCAAGCACATCACACGGATCAGGTAAAATCCAGATACTTTTATGGACGTTAGTCATATACTTTCATAGTAATACAAGAAATCAATACATTTAGCAGACAACATCTCACGCATTTCATAGCACAAAAGTCACATGTCACGATTTTTTTGGTTACTATATATTGCATATTAATTACAGGCATTTCATTTACATGCCTTGAGAGTGACGCACTGAAGTCATCAATCATTCAGCCTTCAGGCTCACCACTCATCACTGAATCCTGGCCAGGATCCCTGCAGTGTAATGAATTTAATCTCAGCTTGGAGAATGAACCATGCTTCCTTATTTTAATTGAATATTTAAGCAAATTTGTGCAGTATTAAGACAAAGAATCGTGATAACATTGTGTAGGGTTTTTAATCTCGCATGACTGAAAATCTGCACCTCATCAATTCCATTCCTATTTGCATGTTTAATTAATTATCTATATTTCAAACAGTTCAGTTGTGTGGCTTAACTAAAGCACACTGTGATTCTCAGTAAGTCTTCTTTTCTTTTTTAATCGATGTTGATACTACTGCCTTTGGATCAATGGCAGCAATTTACAGCAGGAAGACACACAACAGATGGTCATCCATCCTCCCACTCTGACCCTCGTTTAGTTTAAGCGGCGTGAATCTACAAATGTGAGGGGATTCGATACTCTCCTGTGGCCTGAATGCGAATGAGGCATCCAACGAAATCTCAAATCACTTGCTCTGACTCTTCTATGAAACAATGTGTCTGTAGGCATTAAACAGAATGTCAGCGACAACAAGGAAAATGGAGAATGTTTTCAGGTGATTAAGAGATGTTCAGCTAATTATTTGCATTTTTATTATGACACTAAAGGTTTTAATGACTAATTAGACACCTGCAGCCGACAACAAGCTGCAGCAACTGATGAATGTATTGTTTATTCTTCAGTTTAATTGATTGTTTTTTTCTGTGAAACTACGTTAAACAGCTTTGCACCTTCATTATGTTACGAAACACCAAAGATCGGCCTTTAGCGGAGATGACATCAAATGCAAATTTATACAAGTCAGTTTTGTACCTGCACATGCACTGCCAGACTTAAAACCATGTAACTCAGATGCATGTATAATGTTTTTATAGGGTGCATTTTGATTATCAGTTTTTATTGCTTGGAACTGTAACAAAAGCTTCAGTACAAACATTTAAGATTTTGATTATTTTGATTATTAGAAATAAACAAAGATTGCATCATGGGAATATAGCATGACACCTTAACTTTAGTGTCAGAACTGCAAACAAGTGGAAGGACAAATTTGCATAAAACATGATAAAATTTCAAGTCACTCGCTAAAAATATACTTTAATGGATGGAGTGTAATTTCCTTCATCTTAAAGGCAGCCTTTCTTTCTACTTTGATGAAATAAGGCTATAATTCTGTGTTCGACTGCAGCAGAAAAATGGTTTCTAACCAGCACTTTTTCCGCTGTTCAGGATTTTTACAGTACTGTCACCAAGGTCAAGACATAACACATTAACCTTCATGAATATAAACTTTGTTCCGCTGATGGAATTTTGTTGCAGCAAATGAGGGGAAACCGGATTGATTCTTACATGTTGTTATATTTTATGCTGTCATTTCACTCCAAAAATACAGTGTGGGTGATGCCAAACCAGAATTCACACTTAATCAATTATGGAAGTTAATTCTCTGACAACGCTGCTCCTGTTTCCTTCACACTTTCTTTTCAATGTCTGCCAAGCTCTGCTAAGATTTGAAAACAAGATCCTGGTGTGAAAATAAACAAATCGATTGATGGTTAATTTTTATGTTTAACAGCACACACTCAAATGTTCATAACGCCATGTAAACCTGATTTGATATGTGAGATGGTACCAGAGCTCATTAATGTTATTTTAATATGAACAACTGGAGCTAAAATACATGCATATATACATAGATATTGCCAGAGGTGGGTAGTACTCAAGAACATGTACTTTTCTACAAATACTTTAGTTTTTCTAAAAAAAAGGCGCTTCAGAGAATAATTGTTTTACATTCGTGATGAAAAAAATGTACTTCTACTCAGTTACATTTTGCTCCATGTCAGTGAGTAGGAGTGAAAAAGCTTGGAATGAAAATAAATAAATAATCAGTTAAAAACTAACCAAACAATCAAATAAATCAACAAAATTAACAATCTATGCAACAAAATGAGCAAAAATGATGATCAAAATGGTCACATAAGTTAACAAAGATGAACCAAATAACAACAAAATTGAACAAAAAACAACAAAATAAACCACTAAAAAGCAAAAATGATCAAAATAATGAAGTAAATCAACAAAAATGATCAAAATACTTGGATTCTACATTATGAAGTTAACTTACATTGAGTATTTTTATAATGAAATACTCTCGGGCTTTTAATCAAGTACTGATGTTTATGAGTACTTCTACTTCTTTATATTTATAAAGGAAAAATACTCTTGACTACTGTTACTGTTTGTTTTACCCACCTTTATATATCGCATTGTAAAGGCTTATAGATAGTTGTTATGATGTTACCAAATTCCAGTCAAGTTTCCCTATATTATGTTTTCTTTCGATAATTAACCCATGATTTAGAGCAGTTAAAATACATGCATATTTTGATCTCAGTAAAGAGATGAAAGTAACACATCTTCTTTCTTGTCCTGTCTGTTTCTGTCTCCTCCTCCCAGGTCTATGATGTCAGTGGATGATCCTGAGACCAGAGAGCATCCTCTAATTCCTGTTTTATTCCACTGTGCCTGCCACTGTGTACTATGGCTTTTTATTCCTATGTGATGGTGAAAAATGTTCGTGTAGGGATAGAAGCCATTTTACACGTGGTGAGAGAGCAGCGTGACAGAAGTGTGACACAAGTAAGAGCTGCTCACTGCCTGCTCGACTGTGTTCACGGAGACTAACATATGGTTGGATAAATGTAACTGTCTCCTGTTCAATGTCTCCCTGTAGTAAAGATACATTTATGCTCATCTCTCAGATGATAAGTTAGCTCATTGCAGATCTGAAGACAAAAAAAAATGGAGTCAGATTTTGTTGTGTGTGCACCTGTTTTTTGCCTCTAGGCGCAAGTAGCTTTCACTGCTCTCTGTGTTTGATGCATGTGCTGACAGCTGCCGTCTGCAGGGATGGAACTTGGAACATTTGCAGAACATGTCATAAAGAAAGGAGGGAACACGCGAGGAGATACCAATACAAATCTTTAATAACCAACAATAAAAAGAGGCACTTAGTGGACCGCTTTACAACTTTCCCTTTCTTCTCATTCTTTTTTCTTTTGCACATTATTAAAATAAAACTTTGTCATTAAGCATTACACCAAACAATTATCTAACTACAATATTATACAATATAAGATACATACAGTATAAACAAGATAAAGCACCTTTGTTGTCCTAGTAAATACTATTCATAATTAAACATTTGGAGTTACAGACACAGATGAGTTTGTGATTTGTGTGTGGTGTTTTCAGTGCATGGGAAGAACTCCGAATACAGGTCTTGGGACTGTGATGTCCTTGTATGCACCTGAGTTTATACATGATACTTTTGTGATTCTTTTTCAACCAGCCTACATGTGAAGTACTTGGATGCTTTACACAGTATCTTTAATGAAATACAGAGTAAACCAGTAAAAACAGTTTGATAATTAGGACTGTAACTGCTACAGATCTCATGTTCCCTTCTGAGGACACTGGTATTCACATTACAATAAAACACAATGTAGCACCAGGCGTAGTTTATACAAAAGGCTAATATGATGAATGTCAATGCAGTACAGTAAAGTTAAACAAAATGACACAAAATTAATATGTTGAAAGCATTTACAAAAGGTGCACAGACAAAAGTCCAAGTCAGTTATGATGTCATTTGGTCCTTTTAAAGAAACATGAATCTGATAAAGTCATATTATGAATGCAAAATGAACATGCATTTCAAAAGGAAAAAAAAGAAAATATTTTACTTTATTTTCAAGTATTCTTTTTTTTACTTTCCTTTAGATAAATGAAATATAATCTCTGAAATGATAATATTTAACAAAGGAAAAGCAGTAAAAAGTTCAATGGTTTTCCCAACTAGCATATTCATTTCTGTCCCAAAAATTCATATCTGCTATATAGTCCTCACATTTGTGTAATAAAAAACACATGTACAAAGAAGACATAAAGTGACTACGTAAGTATTTAAAGATAGCGTTTCACAGAAAAGAGCTGTGCAATGTCATTCACCATAATGAATTGTCTTAAACATTTATAACTGTGAAATGTACAGTCTCTTATTCACAAATCCCTCAAACCCCCACTCAGTTAATAGATTCTGATGTGTCCTTCCTTAAAGGAATTTTAAAGCTTGTAAGTTTTTGTCCAAACAGCTGGCTCAGGAGATGGTTCTGGGACTCTGCTGTCCGGTAGGAATGGCTGTCCATCGACCGAACCCCCATCTTTGTCCTAGATTTATTCAAAGAATTGTTCATGGGAACTGATGACACTTTACAAATCGGGGAATGTAAAGGCCGTCCTAGAGTTCCCTTTTTGGCTTTGTAATCCCCGTTCAGAGGAGAAACGATCTCCGCTTTCTTTGGTGTGCAGCTGTTGAGCAAGCTTCTTTTCGACTGCAAGCCCAAGTTTGAATTCTTGCACTTGGGAATGATTTTGTTGCTCATCACATCGTCCTGTACTGAGGATAGCACCGGGTAGTCGTTAGGTCCGTCTGACTTTCTTTGCAGGGAGGCATTTGCACACTTGCTGGGGCGGAATTTCTTTTTAACTCTGGCATCAACACCAAAGTTTTCCTGTGTGGCTGCAGAGGAAACTCTTTGCAAGCTGTGGGGGGATTTCATGTCTTTCCTCTTCTTCTGTGGCCTTGTGAGTTCTTTGTCCTCATTGAAAGCTGAAGTGCTGAGTGAAACTTTGGATGGTGTGACTGCCGGAGTTGTGAAGTTGATTTTTGTGTTGTCGGTTGATTTGGCTAAGATGACTTTCTCTTTCATTTGAATGTCGCCTTCGTGCTCAGCACCTTGTGATAAAACGGGCTGTTTAGTGTTGCTATTGCAAGCTTTCGATGCGTCCTGGCTCTGCTCATCATTCCTTTGCTGCTCCGCCAAGTCAATAGCTAATTGATGGTTTGCTGACTCAGGTGTCTTTGAAATTAATAGATTGTCTCCTGAGCTGGCAACAGGGTTCTCACAAGGTGGAAGAGAACACGTTTTTCCTTCCGTGTTGGCTGTGTCACCTTCTGCAGTGTCTTCCTTAGCTTTAACACTCTCCTCCAACACACTACTACTCTCTTTAGATGCTGACCATGAGCTTGTCTCTGCTCTAATGCAGACTGTCTCATTCTCTTCTTTCACGTCACATGGTTCAGTAATCGATTTTCCATTACCCTCTTTATCAAGATTAGGTGAGAGAGCCGGGCCAATTTCCTCTTTGGGTGTAGCAGACTCTGAAGTGCCCATATGAATACATTTCTCCAGCTCCACAAGTAGTTCAGAGTAGTCCTCAGCTATGTCCTCTGTCTTCACATTTGCACTGTTTGTGTCACCGTGGTATTCATTTGCAATGGTCTGCGTGGAGTCGTCTGCTGTTGACACACAGGATTTTGAAAGCTGTGCTTCAGAGTTCTGGCTCAAGTGCAGCGAGCTTACACTGGCGATGCCGCTGTCTGAGCTATTTTCGAGCAAACTGTCAGAGAGAATTCTCCTCTTCTTACTTGTAGGCGAATCACATTCATCTTCTTTGGACACAGAAGTTTTGACAGGTCTGAGAACACCCCTGAATTTGAAAATTTTGTTTCCCCCTAAAAGGTGTTTTTCCATATGGCGATCAAATTGTTCCTTTTTAGAGAATGTGTAGTTGCATGTGCTGCAGATGAAGGATTTTTTAATCACATGCATGACATCAGCACAGAGTTCACAGGTGTAGAGTGTGGTGTGCTTCGATTCCAGCTCATCCACCTCTTCATGTGTTCTCTTGAGGTGGTCTTTAAGTGCCTGGGCTTCCTGATAAGAAACAGGACATTTGTGACACAGGAAAATCTTTTCCAGATTGTGAACCACTAAATGTCTTTGGAGTTTGAATGGTTTGGGGAACTGTTTCCCACAGTGGTGACAGTCTCTTGAGGGGTCTTTACAGTTGGGATGTATCTCCACACTCTTAGGGGCCTCGGTTTTATGCAGGACCTCCAGTGGGGTTAATGTGCTCTGTTTCCCACCTGTTCCGCTGCTGCTTTTAGTTTTATGGAGTTTGGACTCTGCCCCCTCTGATGTTTTCCCCTCTCCCACAGCACTGTCTGCTGCACCAGCTTTTTCTTGATCTTTAGGGGCTTTGGGGGACTCTCTGTTGGCTTTACTGGGGCGGTGTTGCATGATGGAGGTGATAAAGTTCTTCACAGCTGTCTCTTGCATAAAGCAGCCTGAAATACCTAACATAGAGCCTTGTGTCTGACCCCTCCGGGCAAACTGAGTGGCATGCTCTCGCAAATGCTCGTTGTACATCCACACATCTGATATCTCCTTCAAGCACATTCCACACGTCCAGATACCAGTCTTGTTCTTAGCGTGTTTCTCCCTAAGGTGGTCTCTCAGTTGCTCCCTGGAGCTGAACTTGCGCTGGACACACATGTAGCAGGTTGGAGGGGGAGAAGGGTTGTGGGATAACTTGTGAAAGTTCAGCTCGCCCAGGGTGAGAAACCAAGTGAAACACACTTTGCACTTGTACTGCTTATCTTTGACCTTTATCCCTCCGTCTTGCCGTTTCCTCCCTCGCCGCTCTGTTAGTTTCTTAGACTTGTCATCGTCTCTGCTCTCCACGTCAGCAGCTGCAATAGGAGGAGCCACTGATATATCTTTATTTGAGTCAAAAAATTGAATCTCAGGAAGCTGAAATGTTGTATTGATGTTCTGAATATCAATGCTGTGGAGGTTTTGTGTGCCGTCTGTGGCACATGGCTCTACAGTGTAGGGGGCAGCGGGGAGGGGTATGGGGTACGGTGTGCTTGGCAGTTCTGTTTTACAGGGGTCAGATGTCACATCTGAGCCTGCACTGAAGCTACTGAAGTCACTGGAACCACTCCATTCAATTGAAGATTTATCAATGGTGCTCTCGAGCTGATTCAAGAGGTTATTGCCAAGCTCTTTAATATTCTCATGGACCTTTTCCTCATTGCTTTGCTTGACATCAGTCAGAGCTCTGGCATCTGGCTGCAATGCACTGTTGTTGTGGCACATATTCAACATGATAGCATCATCAATAGAGATTGTCTCATATTCACAGTGGTTAGTCTGATTGTCAGTGAATGCTTGCTCTCTTTGGTTTTCCACATATTGATTCTTGTTCTGCATGAAATTGTCTGGAGGAGGGTAGTCCTGACTCACGTTCGAGTCCGGTGATACCTTTCGTCTTTTGTTTCTTTTGCTGTAAACCCTCGGGCACTTTTTCCTTTTTGCCTCCTCATCTCGGGGAAACAGCTGTGAGAAAGTAGTGTCATCATCGAGTAACGCCTTTAGATCTGGACTGATGCCAGCAGGACTGAGAGGAGATGAATTCAAACAGGAGAGAGGATCATTTGAAGGACTGCTGTTGTTCTCACATTTTATCCCCACTGCCACTTTTCTAAGAATCTCCTGAGAAAGACTCTCATCTGACCCTTTCTGTTCACACATTTCATCTGCTGTACACGGACTCTTTCTGGACTCATCACTTTCTTTTATTATATCCTTCTCCACACATACAGCACTTTCTGCACATCTATTTGTGTACACTTCACTGTTTGCCATCTCAGTCATGCTTGGTGTGTCAGTGATTGGATTTAATTCCACTGTTTCATTTAGGACGTTTGTCTCTTTTACAGAAGATTGAGATGTGCTGTCAAAACCTGAGCTTAAAGAAACACAGCGAGGGAATTCCTCCGTTCCGGTCACAGTTATCTCAGGATGTGCAGTGATTTTCAGTGGATCCTCTGGAGATTTGCTTTGCCCTTGTAGTCCGCTGCTTTTGAATTCAGGAGTAATAGCTTGAAGTATATCTGTCTTTAATATGTTTAGAAGCTCATCTGAGAAAGGGTCAGGTTTGTTTGCCTCACTGTTTTTGCTCTTCCTTACTTTGTTGTTCTTCTTTGCTTTTGTTGGCAGCAGAGGGACTTGGTGGCCTATTTCATCCACTGTCACTGCACTTGCCTCAGTTGGCATTTCCTCCGAGAATGATTCATTCTCTGCTGATTTAGATATGAGAATGTTACTTGTCTCAGGCATCCCATCTAGTTTTGTTTGGAAGCAGGTCTGTGAATCATCTTTATGTTCCTTCTCTGTAGTTTGGGATGCTTCATAAATAAGCACAGTCCCTTGATGGCTTGATGTTGGGTTTTGTGAGCCAATGTGTTTTTCAGCTTTGACCAAGTGTTTCATGGCCTTGTGTCTTTTTAACCCTGGCATGGTCCTGAAACACATGAGGCAGATTTCACAGAGTACTTTTCCCTGCTGAGTGTTCTGTGCAACAGCCTTTTTTGATGTTATTTCTTTTGGTACTTGGTGAATTGTTGGACACTGGCCAGTCTCTATTGTTAGTTGCTTCTCTGATGGATCCTGTGTAACATGCATTTGTTCAGTTTCACAGATGATGAGTGGCTTAGGAGTGGGCGGACCATCTGAAATGTTTTTTCTGAGCAGTGTGCTGTCCTCACCAGAATCCTCATGAGAATCAGCTTTTTCTGCTTCAACCTTGCTTAGCATAGTGTGTATATGCACATGCTCCGTGGGTTCAATCAGATCATGGCAAACCTCCAAATCATTTGTTATCTTAGCAGCTGAAGGGTCTATGCTTTTGTTTTCTGCTGGGAGAGCCACAGAAAATGGTGTGATCTGTGCATTTTCTTGAATAGACAGAGGTTCTTTAGATAAACTTGTGTTCAGTGATGCTGTAGAGTCTATGTCTGTGTCATTAATGTTGAAATTCAGTGCATCATTAATACTCGTGTGGTCACATGGTTCTCTGTCATTCCTGGGACAATGTTTGCTATCTGGATTTTCTTCTGTTTTACTCGCTGGGGAAATTGGTATGTAGTCATACTGATTCATTCGTGGAGGTTCATCTGATATGCTGTTGTAGTTCAGAGGGCTGAGCTTCAAATCATATATGGGATCTGGCTGTTCAAGGCTATCTGATAACTTTGATGCCTCTGCTGTGCTGGACATAGGAAGTGGAGAGGAAGCTGTGCTTTTACAGACAGGAATTTTACACTCTATAATTTCACCTAAGTCTGGGTGAGGTGGGCTTATCAGAGAATACTCCATTTCAGTTGTCTCATCCCTCTGTAAAGCCTCTTTTTGTTTGTTGTCTTCTTCCTTTTTGGGGGATTTCATGCTTTGAATTAAACTTTCAACAGACATATTATTGCATTTGCTTTGAGACTGACATGAATCTTCTTCAGTGTCTGATTTCTGCATGGGCGTTTGATGGGAGGTTGATAAAACTGGACTGGTTGGTGGGGCGATGTTCATAAAGAGGCAGTGACTTTCTTCCATCTCCCCTCTGCAGGGAGAGTTATGTTGACTTGCCATGAAATCGACTGGGAGCTGCTCTTTGATGTCCTGAACATTTAAAATCTCCTCCTGTTTCTGAATAGTGTCAAAGTCGAGGCTTGTTTCAGATTGTAATGAGTCATTAAATGGATTTACTTTACAGGAATCACTGTTCATTATGCTTTCAGACTGTGAGAGGATTAACAGACTGTTTTTTTCGTTTGTGGTTTGGTTGTCAGCAAAAGGTGAGCAATAACTAATATTTTCCGCATTGGTCTGCACAAGCATTGGGCTGCAGGGCTTATATGTGGTGACGATCTCCACTGACATGTCAGCTGTCAGACAGTGAGTGTAAGTTTTAGCAGGGCTGCAGGTTTTAGAAGATGACAACCCAAACAAATGATCATGTTTTTCCTTGATCACACAGTCTGAGCATTCCACTTTAAAGTCATCGGCACGTGTTGAACTAATGTCTTTAGAAGTGGACTGGTCTGTTTGTGGTGTTTTTGTAACATCTCCTGCTTTTTCACCACCCTCTAGAGTGGCTGCAGGTAGATCTAGTGCTGCAGGACAAGCAGACTGACCAGTGATCACTGTCGCTGGCTCCGTGTCTTTCTGTCTTTCTGTCAGGTGTTCTGGACTGTCACAGCTGTTTTTCAACGACTGTACATTTTCTTCTCCATTATTGTTCCTGCAGGACTCATTGGCCATGTGTGGGTCATGTGTCATCTCACTTGAGCAGTGAGCAGACTTGATCAAATTACTATTCTCAGTGATATCCTCCTCTGATATGATTTTATTCTCTGCCGTGCTTCTATTGTTTTGTGCGGGCTCACAGAGTTTTGATGAAATTGGCTTGTTTCCGATGACTGTGGGGTCACTGCTGTCAGAGAAAGATGACTGTGACTCATTCAGAATGAATCCAATATCATCCTTCCCCTCATTGATATTTGGAGGTGATAATATATTCTCCTTCCCAGTAATTGCTTCCTTTTCACTGTGATCTTCTCTCTCGAACGCATCAGTTGCCTGACATTCAATTTCTTGATGTTGTTGACTCGTGAGAGAGGTGACATTTGGTTCCTTGTGTTCTGATATAATGGTTTCTTTTTTGAATATAGAATCAGAAATCACCTCCAGGCTTTTCATCAGGTTTTCTGTGTATTGCCTCTGCTCTAAAATCTCTTCCTTTGTTTCTACAGGAGCCTCTTTCTCTGCATTTCTCTCCTCTGAGTGTTCAATATGTGAATCGGTGGCAATCAAATTTGACTCATCACCCTCTTTTTTAGTCAGAGGTGTGAGGGCTTCTGATTCATTGTGAATTGGAGTGTGTGTGGGACTGTGGTGTCCACTTATGAGCTCAAACTGGAATGGACTGGACCACGGGAGTGCTGATTCAGTGAAGGGCTCTGAGGGCATGCTGCTCACTGGTACATTTATTGCTTGCATATCCAGACCAGTGTCATTCTCTGATTCATCCCCAAGACGCAAAGGAGAAAATTTGCTCATTTGCAGCTGCTTTGGAGAATCCTGTACCAGTAACGGTGGACTTTCTAATTTAGTTGTCTGCAGCTGGTTTTCAAGCTCATTCACTATTCTTTTTATCTCTAGCTCATCTTCAGATGCACAGTTGTTAAGGTTTGCACTGTAGTCAATTATTTTTTCTGGCAGAGACAAAGAAACTTGATTGTAATCTGGTTTCTTTTCAGTTGATTTGTCAGAGTTGCCTTTGTACTGAGATATCTCATCTGGTAGTACGGGACTAACCATAAGATTCCAGTCTCTTTGTTCCAGAAAGGGAGAAAAAGATGACACAAACTCTTCCTTTTTATCGGCAGGGCTCTCTATTGAATGGAAACCCTCTTTCTGAATTGGCATATCGGAGTAAAGGCCACTGTCGAATCCTGTAAGGTCTCCGAACATTGATGAAGTGTCAAATGAAAGTGGTGATTTCATGAGACCTTGCTCCTGATCAAGAGAGTAGGGCATGAGGTGAAGTGTATCTTTCTGTATCAGAGAGCCTTGGGTTTCGGCTGGAGATAGGCACACATCATCCATCAAGGAGGTGCAAAGAGATGCAGGCTTGTGTGTGTCTAGGTCATTGACTAAAGTAATAGCCTCTTTCACCATGCAGACAGTGTCACTCTGTTTTTTAAATGTGGTACTGCCTGATAGCTCTGACGATGTGACTTCACCCCCCTCTCTCTTTTTGCACCTTGTGTTTTGCTCAGAATTGAAATCAGTTTTTTTGGGGATGGTAGGAAAGTGTGAATCAGTCTGTAGTGGCTTGTTATCTATGCTGTTACACTGTGTGGGTTTGTCTTTGTGGCACAGATTGTCTGTTCTCTGTTGGGTGTTTCTGTCCAAAATGACTGTGGTGCCAGCTTCTTTGTGTGACATAAGCTTCTCTTTTGATTTCATGTGAGAACTTCTGTTTTTTTCCACATTTTTCACTGTGTCTGTTGCCTTCTGTGAGGATGAAACTGAATCAGCGGCTTCTGGGTCTGAATGACAATTCTTCAGATTCTCTAAACTGTCCTTTTTCTCCATAACAATGGCTTTGTCAGCATTATACTTCTTGACGGATTTAGTGAATGTCAGTGCTAGTTTGCTGGACTCTTTACACAACTTCTGAGGGGAAGACCTTTCATAAGGTTTTTGCTCTTGAGGCTCTTTCTTTTTGATGTCTGTCTTCTTCTCACAGTCTGAGTCAGTGCGGTCAGTGCTTTTGGGGCTGTTGATACTATCACTAGAAACACTCACAGATGTGCTGAGTTCACTGCTTGTGGATGATCTGCTTCCCCTCCTCCTGAGTTTTTGGTGAGAACTATGTTTTTCAGGCAACATAGAAAGTTCTTCACTTTTTTTCACCTCAAAACACTCCTTCGACTCATGCCTCCATGCTGCCTGGTCTCTCTCACTCCTTGCGCGCCATTTGCACTCTTTAGTGTATGTATATTTACACCGACTGCTTTGATTAAGCCGGCCTTGGCTTGCTATCTTCACAGGCTCACACTCATTATCTGAATCTGAAACATAGTCATATTCCCCGAATGCAGGGTTCTGTACACTGGGAGTTAGTCTCTCCATAACTAAGGAAAACTGGAGGTTTTTGGTTCCTTTAACATGAAGTTTGTGGAGTTTATTTTTCTGTTGCACTATTTTGTGAATAAGTTCTTTGCTCCAGGTACCCCCTCCAGTACTTTTCCTTTTACTCTCTTTCACTGCTACTCTTGAGGTTGGAGATGTGGACATCTGTGAGGGCAGTGACCCACGGAGTGCAGAGTTGTCTTGAAAGCCTTTAACACCACAACGCTCAGAAAACTTGCTGGATAAAAGAAATCTCTGTGTACTGGTATTTTCATCCTCACTCTTACACAGTTTTCTTGTCTCTTTCGCTTTGCTGTCTTGCTCTCGTGTCTTCTCCCTCGAGGCACTTCTTGAATTTTTATGAGAGACTTCTTTTTTTATGTTAATTTTCTCATCTTGTTCCAAATTCAGAGATATTTTCTCAAGTTTGCCCTCTGCGTACTGTTTACCTGTTTCAGGGCTCTCAACATCAGAGTCATAAAAATATTTTCCCTGTGTGAAAGACCTGTCATCTTCTGTTGTCTGCTTACTTTTGCTCTCAAAAACTGCACATTCTTTGGTTTTAAGAGATTGTTTGTTTGATGTCGCTTTGACAGTGGTGAGGTCGTCATCAGCAAACGCATCGATAAAGCTACTGTCTATCTCTGCATTGTCTGATTGGTATCCCAGTCCATTCAAGGCTTCTGTGATTAAGCTATCTAATTTGGCATCCTCCATTTCCAGTTCAGGTAGTGGGACAGGAAGATTACCAGAACCAGAAAACAAGTTGAGTTTCATGGGATCATCCTTGTGGTCTCCTTTTGTTTCATTTTCAGGTATTAGCTCTCCATTTTTATTAAGACCCAGTAGAGTTAAGTGAATGTCAGATGGACACCTTGACATAGAAACATTTGACACAGATGATGCTGTTTTTGCTGGCTCTGCATTGAACTTCCTGCTTTCATCCAGCTTTGGTACTTCTTTCAGTTCATTTTGTGCAAATGTGTGCTGTGCACAATACTGCTTATGGCCAAGAAATGAAGCCAGATTGTTGAAATTCTGGTCGCATTGCTTGCATGTCAGAAGCACATCCAACTGGTCAAGATTTGCTGTGGCTAATGAGGTGGCTAACAGCTGATGTGCAGAGTAAGGCGGTGGAGGCTGGTGATGCTCTACTCCGAAACTGTCCATATAGCCTTTGTTTCCGTCCATAGAGCTCTTGGTATGTGCACTATTCTGCAAGTAGCTCATCATGTCGTCTTTGTTTCTTTCTGTTGTATATGGAAGGCTTCTCTCAGAGTGAAACTGGTGAGGGTGGGTGGTCAGGTGATCTGAAGACAGCTGTGTTTTGGCTTGAGGCTGGTGATAAAATGGGTGGGGCGGTGCTGACTTTGACATTTGGCTGTCCTCTGAACTGAGGTTAACAGGACTGGTGGATGCTGGGGAAAGAGATGAGCAGGTACTACTAGATGCAGGGTTATGAACTGGGGATGGCAGAGGGGATTCATACGGAGACACCATCATAAGTCCCATAGGTGGGACTTGTAGTGGTGGATAGCTGTAACTCCTTGATGATGCTGTGGGAAGAGACTGAAGTCCAAAGTAAACAGCCTTATTTTTGGACTCACATACTTGTGCATGGCTCATCTCGACTTTAAATGTGGAGGCTGTATTATTGCCATGTTTTACAGACTCTTGTCTTTGGTTAGGAAAACCATCACTACTTCTGTTGTTCTGAAATGAGTTGGGATTTTTCAATGAGCTGTGTTTATGTGATTTACTGTCATCCTGCCAGTCAGAAGGGGAAACCATGTACGCCAATTTTTGATTGCTTATTTGCCTAGATAACTCAATTCCATTTTGGTTCTGCATGGCAGAGGTTGGACGTATCTGCTGCCAAGGCATCCTGCTACTTTTAGATGAAGTGGCTCTTTGGTCAAGTGCTGCTTGATTCTGAAACTGAAATTTATCATTCATATCACTATATGGAACCGCATTTTGATCATTTGCAGAATATGTCTTATTAGTCCCCTCCCAGGTGTGTGGTAACCTGTTCAAAATCTTATTATTGATGTTTTTATCAAAAGAAACTGAGCCTCTGTGAATGCTACCAACTGGGGGGTTGGTAAATGTTTTGTTAGGAAAGTGCATTTGGGAACCTGGACCTTGTGAAATATTTCTTGCATGGTGCACACTTCCTTGAATAAGTGTTCTTTGGTTGGCAGCTGTATCTTTAGGATGACAGTTCCTCTTACTCCCTGAGGTGATGACTGCATCCCTACTCTCTGCTTGTCCAATGGCATCTGTGCTCTCTGGCAGCGCCGCCTTCCCCTGTTCTGACTGCTGCGAGCTAGAACCAGAGCTGTCACTACTGGCTGAATCTTCACTCAAATTCCTAGGACACTGGATGGAGGATCCCACTCCTTGAATAAAGTGTGACTGTGGGGGGTGAGGAAAAGAGTTTCTATTCTCTGGTTGTTGTTCACTATTGAACTGAGTGCTATTTTGAGCAATATTTTGCCCTTCTCCAGAAGTAAAGGAAAAAGAGTTGTGAGTAACATGAACAGCCCCTAAAGATGACTCTGTAAAGTCCTGGGATGGGGGAGTTTGTTCACAGGAAAAAGAGTCTGAGGCTGATTCTTCCATAAAGTGACAGCCATATTGAAATGAAGCAGAAACAAAGGCATTTGACTTATTAGTTTCAGCAGGGGCAGTGGATTTTTGTGATGAAAGCCCATAGTTAGCACCAGTGAAAGTTCTTTCAGGAGACTGCCATGTGTTAGAGCCACTCAGCTGAAAGTCAGCCAGTAAAGTGAGCTGATTGCCAGGTTGTGCACTGTTGTTCTCCATGGAGGCAGGCTGCTGTTGCTGGGACAAAGGTGGATGTTGATGGGATGCCCCACTTACAGAAGCCAGTGTCTGTGAGGTATAGTTTGAAGCCTCCTGGAAGCAGCGGCTATAGTTAAGCTCTTCTTGTTGTAACTCAGCTTCTCTCTCGGGTATACTGGGAACGTGGAATCTGTAGCTGCCCGAGACTGGGCCACGACTGGCCTCCAGCTTCTTAGGTTGTGAAACCTTCTGCTGTGGGTAGGCAATACCAATGGTGGGGTTAGAGCGTGGATGTGCAATGCTAAGTCTGTACAGCTGCTGTGGGCTGCTGCGCTCTGTCTTTCCAGACCGCTTCCCCTTCTCTCTGCTGCGGCCCTTTCCACTGGGGGACTGGGGGCTGGCTTTGCCACTAGACCAAGTCCTGTCAGAGGCAAATTTTGATCTGTTCTGTAGTGAACTGAAGTCAATCTTCCCAGCCTGCTGTGGCCGTATGACAGCTTCACGCTGCTGAGTACAGTCCCGTTCCTTTTTTAATTTTTCAACCTTGAGCCCTCTGCTGCTGGCTCGGGCCTCAGTGCCTGTGCTTGAAAAGTGCTCTGAAAACTCCTTTGTGGTTTTGTCACTCTGCTGTTCCAGCGTTGTCCCCTCATCCTGCAGTTTAGACTCAGCATCCAGCTCTTTGGCGGCATGCATTTGCTGAGTCTCTCCTGCCATGGTGCACAAGGCGTGCTTTGAAGGCCTGGTCCTCAGAAGTGCTATCTGGGAGACAGGTGCATCATCTTCTGTGTAGTGTGAATCAGTAAATGTCCAGTGGCAGGAACTGCAGGGACAGGGCTGCTTGCTGCAAGTTCATCTCTTTAATTTCATTTTGAACCACAGGATTTGGCTGCAGAGCAAAGTGGACCTGTAGGGACAGAAAAGACATCATCACTTGAAATGCACTTGCATTTACAATGTTACCATAACAGAAGCAGGGTGATTTATATCATTCACAAACAAAAAAAAGTAGTCCAACACTTAGCACAAAAAATAGAAAGGTGAAAACATCTTTAAAATAAAAACATAAGATAGAAATAGATATTACTTTTGTCCCTAGTTCAAAGACAACAAGCACATCTAAATGTCAGCATTTGTGTAGAAGAGTAAGTACAATTACAATGTTCTGAGTTTTTGCCAGCAGAGAGCACTGTTGCAGCATTTCACAGTGCTGCTGTCACAGCACAAAGAACCAGTGTAATCAACAGGACATTTCAAAATACTGCCAAACTCATATTCCAAGGCTTGGAGATACTACTGACACTTAATTTTTTTTATTCCTGACAACGATCAAAAGATGTTTTATACAAATAAACACAGTTGTATCGTGTCGGGTTCCATTTTAACAACAATTACATTGATGGCTGCACAAGAATCATAGTCAAAATCCTCTGTATAAACAGTCACATAGAGAAATCAGTTTAGTCTTGAAATAATGAAGCAAAGTACAGTGTGAAGGATGAGAAAAATACAGTTAAAGGGTCCAAAAAACACTGCCAGTAAATGAATCACAGACTCCTAAAGAAGAGGGACACAATGCCACAGTGTTCTATTGCTACAGAGAGCTGCAGGTTTAGATCATGGAGGAATATCAAGGATTAGTCAGTCAGCCATTGGACAGTGAGAACTGTGTGCAAACTGACATTTGTTGCCTTTCCTCTGACATCCCAGACACTGCTTCTCAGGTCCCAGTTTACTTTGGCCCTCGACTGCTACTTCTTTTCAGGTCAGACAAAAAAGAAACTCAGAGTTAACACCAAAATGCAATTTCTAGGCCTGGTAACCAAACTTCCATTCAGCCTTTCCTGTCTGTTTGCCCTGGCTGTTACGTAAGCCAAAGGTTGAGGTTGGCCTCATGGTGATACCATCATGTAGCCACAGGATTTGGGTTCAAGCCCCTGATTGGGATGAAACCAAAGATACAGAATGAGCAAAATACAGAATTCCTGCCAGTTTTACAAGTCACAACAGTAAGCAAAAACAGCACCATTACATGTAAATATTGCTGTGTAAAAATGTGGCATCTGTATACAGGACTGTATCAGGCCTGTATTTCAGATAATCTACACACTGTTATTCGCCATAGTTGTTGGCACACACCCAGAATATTAAACATATGGTATATCAACATATGCCTTCATGGTGCAACTGCTATCATGTATACATGAAGAAATGAGTTAAAGAAATAAATATGATTGATCATATATCTTCTTGAAAACTGTGAAGATGCAGCAAAATGTCAGCCAAAAATATTTGTTAAAATCCAAGGAGTTGTGGTTGTAGACCATCTCATGATCAGTTTCTTTAGATTAGTACATGACTGTCTTTCCATTGTAACGAAGTCCAGAAGCTTACTCTTTATCAGCTAATTAAATGCCTCATTTTAATTAAGGAACTGAGAAAAGCTTGGTTGCTGCCTGTTTTTTTCCTACTATTTAAGAACCTTTGTGTGGGAGCAATGTAACTGCAGAAATATTCTTTGTTCACAACCTGTCAGAATGCAAGAACCAACGAAGAGCACCGCATCAAAAGTGAAATGTGAAGAGCTAAAACCAAAACACTCACTTGTAGGTAAATAGGTACATAGGTAAGGCTAAAAGTTGTACATATTTTTCCTACAAGTGCAGCACACCTAGATTCCTTTCCTCAAGATACTATCGGATCACCTGAGCATTTACATCATGATAAGATTGTTTGACATTACATTAGTACTTATCAGGGTGATGATGACAGACTGCACACACAGTCATTCTTTGTGAACCTTGACAAAATAACTGAACCAGCTACAATCATGATGAAACATGGTCCTACTCACATCGTTAAAGGGGCATTGTGTTGCCTGCTTTACAGTGCAAATAAGGGTTTGTAGCTAGAGCTGCACTGTAGGCGGGACTATAGAATCCGGGACTTCCTGCTGCAGACAGGTGGTCCAAAATTTATTCAGGACATACAGTCAAGTCAAACTGCAGAGTCCAGGGACCACATTAGATAGCCTGCCGTTGTGTCTACGGGCCAACAGACAACATCTTTAGATACCATATGACAACCAAAATGATTTATATACGAGTGTGCACTTTTACCCAAAGGATCACTCTCTGGCATGTTTTCCTTGTCTCATCATCTGGTAAACCTCCCAGAGATATTTAGCACATTGGAATTGTCGCTGAGACCTGGCTGGGTTTAGGCCTGGTTGTGAAAAATCACATCCACTCTTCAGCTCTGCAGAATCTCAAAGCCAGAGTGTCTGCAGCGCTCCCTGCCACTGGTTGGGGAAGCTGGCATGAATAGCTCTGCCAACATCTCCACCAGGCATCGCTTGATGTAGCTCTGTGGAGTCAATAGTCACAAATCATACATCATAGTCCCACTTGAATTTGTGCAGGCCAGCCGTTGAGGTTTGGGGCTGAGGGTGAATGCCCCTACCAACAAAAAGAGCAGTATGAGGATCACAGGTCTGTTGCAGAAGTAGCACCTTGCCCTTAGCTGTCAGTTTACAAAGAGTAAGGTGTAATTTATTTCCTTACAAATGCCAAGTGCACTTCCCCTGCAGCTGCAAGTAACTCAACTCTACTCTGACACCAGCCTTCTCAATATGAGTCAGAATTACTTTACACACAGACATGTCAACCTGCCAGTTTAGTGGCGTCTTTGGTGCAGCTTATTCAGTTGTATCTTGAAAAATATAAATTGCTCTTGGATTGTGTATAAAGACAGTGTGGTGGTGACAGAATTGCAAGCTGGGCACAAGTTATCAAATCCTGCATGACTGGTCTAAAATTTGTTCCATAAAAGTGTGTTTTAGTGGGATTTTACAAGTCAATTAAGGCTGCATGTGTATTTGTGTGTTCTTTAGGCCTCCTGTCAAATCACCAAGCTTCTCAAACCGTGGCGCCCCATATGGCTACACCACAACGCCACCCTGCTTGAGACTGCTGAGTGCTGAAGAACTGGTGTGATTGTGGTAAAGGTGCACGTTGATACAAATGCGTGCATGTGTGTGTGTGTGTGTGTGTGTGAGTGAGAGAGAGAGAGAGAGAGAAAGAGAGAGACGGAGAGAGAGAGCGAGCGAGAGAGAGAGAGAGAGAGAGAGAGAGAGAGAGAGCCAGAGACAGAGGGAGCGAGAGAGGGTATACCTCTCCCACACAATATCAGAAAAGTTTTATTCATTAGTTACAAAAGGTCATGTGCTCAGTCTACTCAGAAATGAGGTAGTAGGTAAAAGGTGCTTGAATGAAAACTCAATTTCCTGAATGCTTTTTTTCCCTGTCATTTTGGTGCAGGATGGATGTGGTGTTGGCTTGAGTGAAAATATACTGGTAGCTCTGTGAAAATCTCTGTCGACTCATCACATCACTGCTTTAAGCCCATAATTGCTTTTGCAATTTCTGTTTTCCGAGAGGCCAAAGTCCCCTATAAGCTCCATATCTCTCAAAGTCATTTAGCTTAAAAGAGTACAGGCTCACCATCTCTTTTTTCTGAACTATTCAACATTTCTGTTGATGTGTGTTTTGTAACAGGAGAGCACCCAAAGGTGGCTAAAAGAAATGCTAAAAGCACATGGTTTGCTACTAAAACAGGAGATTTTTAACACTGCAGTGGTGTAAAATTAGCTTCAGATATCA
The DNA here is from genome assembly GCA_029823295.1 of Pseudamia nigra. NCBI lineage: Eukaryota > Metazoa > Chordata > Actinopteri > Kurtiformes > Apogonidae > Pseudamia > Pseudamia nigra. Next base: position 6,683 of record JAQQAE010000197.1, on the reverse strand, counting down.
CAGAGACAGAAGGTATTCATGGGGGGAGGGGGGGGCAGCAGGCTAAGTAATCCACTTTTACAAACAATGGCTCCCTTTATAATAATGAAAATCAATAACTGGCATTAGCATAAAGTTCCCAACTTGTTCAGTTTTTCCAGATGCTCGGGCACTGAAATATCATTGCACTGAGACCACTGACAGCAGGAAGACAGATGAAGATGAGATGAGACCAAACATAGTGTGGAGGAGAGGAATCAGGATGGGGAAGCAGGGGTGACTTGAAAAAAGTAGGAAAGCTACACAAAGAGATAAGTGTAAGTTGTGGGGGGTGTTCAGCATGCTGTGTAATTGGTGGGATGTTGGGGGAAGGATCAGGTGGCAGAAGAAGGGACTGTCTGAATGCTATTCTAACACCTCACCCAGCATGACTAGTCCAGCAAAGAGAATGTGCAGTTAGTGTCTGGCCCCGGGCCCGTGCTGGGGCGCACTGCCAAATCCTTGGTCAGCGTGCCTACACTTCTGTATTTTTGGAAACATCCATTATGCAAGCAATTTGCCTTTAAGATCTCTGCGATTATGCCCATTCTAATGCAGACTAGGAGGAGGGATGCAGTATGTCAACGAGAGAGTCCACACATTCATTAAAGATTCACTAAGTCAGAACTGCTTGTTTGTGTGTGTGAAGTTTGTGTTGCCTGTAAAAAACAGAAAAGATGACATTAAGGAATTTGGGAATGTGTAAAGGAATTTTTGCAGTAAAACCAACCCGAGTCCTGTAGTTCACATACTGTCACATACTGTTACTGTAGGTGATCAAGGCATGCATTAGCGTCGACATAGAGTTAAATGACAATAAATATAGCTCCCAGCACAAAACAGACACAAACTTCCCAAAAACACACATGAGTCTGACCCACATTTACACAGAAGCTCTGTATGAACACAAGTGGACTGTCAGTAAGCTACAAACTTCAGTCCTCATCATAATTTATAGACTAAATTATATTTGCCAAGTCATCCTGCTAGGGCTATTTGTAAAAAATCCATAAAAATATTCAAAAGACGCTAGAGAAACCAACATCTGACCGCTTCAGATGAAACAGTGAGTGCAATACTGTAGGACGCTTGTTATACTCGTGCCTCCATACCTCGACCAGCCCTTACCCCACCCTTAACCCAGTGTGGTTAGCTGCATGGTGGGGAAGATGGAAGGACTGTGGTGTTTGTCTGTGTGTCTCAGTGTGTGTGTCTGCATATGTGTGTGTGTGTAGAGGGTTTTGGTGTGTAATTCCAGAGGCTCCCCTTACCCCCTCCCAAGTTTTTTCCTCTTTCTCAGACAAGTTTTTTCTTTTATTTATTTTTTTTCTAACCGCTGAATTCTGGAGTCAGTCTGTTTCCATATTGCTAACCACAGCATTCCACAAACATGATGGAATCTTTGTTTTAGAGACTTTAAAGGTTATTTTTTCCTCTTTTTGACACAATTTCCCTTATTTCAGCATGTCTAGATAAATAGGTGAAGTATGTAACCGACTATGAAACGCCACTAAGAACAGGATATTAGTGAAAGGGCAAGCTAGACGAAATTTCCTCACTTTCACTTATAAACACGATATGATAACCTTCTTAATTAACAAAATCCTCCTTTCGGGTTTTATTCTGCCTACATTCCTGTTTTCACCCTGTCAATATTTGCTTGTCCCTTCTTCTGCTGCGGCCAAAGGATTTGGTTGCTTCTCAAAAGTTTTATTAAATGTGAAAGAAACTTTTCAGTGGAATGGGGCAAAGATTCATTAACATCTGTCCTCTGTGACCCCAAACTTAATTATCGCTGTCACTTCTGACGCTATACGTACAAATTATAGTGGATATTGAACCAGAATAGTTTATATCACAGCACCTTTAAAAGCTAACCAGTGCTGCTGTCGTGCATGTAGATATTTAAAAGGTAAGGAGCACTCAATCAACATTTTCTTTAGTAAGCCACATGCTGTAAGAGACACCCTAAGCATAAGTAATTAAACAAAACCGGCTAAGGTGTAGCCAAGGTCATTTTATGGCGGTCACTAAGTGAAAAACATTGAATCTGGATATAACAAATGGACCCCCCACACACATAAACAAGAGGTGAGGAATGAAATATAGCAGCTTTGAATTTAGCATGAGAAGGTAATAATAAATCTTTCATTGTAATTGTGCTTCAAATTTCTTGAAAGAACCCAAACAGCAAAAAACCCACACAAACAAAGAAAGAAGTCCAAATGAACCCAAAAAGGTGGATTACAGATGTACAGATACACACCAAAGAGATTATGAACATTACCTTATAGGATCCCCATGATCAATGCAAATTTACAAAGGTATTACAGAGGAAGTCACTTATTTATGTAGGAACTGCATGTTTTGCTCCATTAACATTTACGTATCCTGTACCACGTTCAGGCCCACTACCACATAGGTGAAAATCCAAAGATGAGACTGAGCCTGCTGAGGCTGAGTTACAGCCTGAGTGTCAGCGGCCTCAGGGGATGCAGCCTTTCCTGACCGACCTATCACCCCCTCATCCAGAAATCAATGAACAACAACATTTAACACAAGCGTGCGTGGACAGGTACAGCTGCAGGCTACTGTGCCCTTATGTCGCTAAATGCACTTATTTGGACAGAAGTTAATTTATCCACATATGTACAGTTCAGGATAATTATAAAAATTACTGTAATTCATCAGTCGACACAGTCCCATTTCTATGGCGTAACTGAGACTGCAGTGTTATAAAAGCTCAACAATGACTTTTGCAGGTGGCATTAGGCTGGTGCTTTATAGTAAAAGGCTAATGCTTTGAGCAGTCACAAAATTCTATATTGCTATTAAAAAAAAAAAAAAAAAAAAAAACAACCCAAAATTCAACCTTACCGACATCTGGAATCTGAGACATTTCTTATGTTTGAGTGATCTAAATACATAAGTTACAAGTACAGCACTAGCCATATACAGTAAAGTTTCTTGGTCACATAAATGCAACATTCTGGCATGATTTGCTTCTCATGAATTCAGCTGTAACTCTCGATCAAACTCAACCCAAGTGACTAATACCAATTGTTTTGTGAGCATGATAAATATGGAAGAGTGAAGGGTCCTTTGATCCTGAAATGACATTGTGAATGAAATATTTATGATGAACTGTGACTAGGGCAGGTTGGAAAACAGAGAAATCCATCAGGAGAAAGTTTGTTTGGTCTTAAACTGAGTTTACCTGCAGGCCACACTCATAACCTTTCACCCTCAGGCAAGACCTTTGTTTGTAAGACTAAGAGGGAGCTTTCCTCACATATAAGACAAGACAAGTGAGACAGTCAAGTTCCAACATGTGACTGTGAAAGGGGTTTTCCTAAAATCTTGGGAAAGTAGGCAACACAAATGCACATTTGTATGCCAAATGAAACAAGCTAATTCTCATGGAATACATTTTCCCAGTGAGGCTGCAGTGCCGGCGGATATACAAAAACTCTATTTATGATTGAACCTTTGGTCTTAGTTCATGTTTGCAATTAGGAGACAAGTGGAGCATTTCGGGTTTTAAATGAATATAGCGAGTGTCTGAGTGCATGTGTAAACTACATTGCATGCGACTAAGTATGTGAACATTTCTGTGAATATGGTTGTGCAGCATTCATTTTCATTTCAACAAACATTATGTTTTTGTCACAGAGTTCAAAGTGGGCTCTTGTATAATGTTACTTATGTACAGTGTAGTAAACAAATTAGTGTTTCAGCCAAATTTAAGTGTTTTGCTAAGGTCACTGACTAGCCCATCTATGTTTAAATCAAAGGAAGCACAGTCTTGTGATAGGAAGCAATTCATTCTCTACAAAACCTGGTGATATGTAAGGCATACAGAGAGAAATAGTCCAGAAATACAGTAAAACCAGGAGAGTACGAAGGACGAAAGAATAGGCCAGGAAACCATCAAATGTAAACTTCCACCTTCTTAGGTTCTTCTGTTTCAAACCACAGTGCCACATGCATCATCTTGCTGCTTGAAAATGTAATTTTAATGCCTATTTTTCTTGATGTGCATCTTTCATTCACCCTTTCTTTTATCCAACCCACACAAACATATGAAAGCAAATCTCTTCAGTTTGGCATTATGTCACAGGAACTGAAGTGCAAGTGGGGGTTGGTGCAAGGAGGAAACAAAAACATTTGTAGAAGATTTAGGGTGAACGTTAGTGGCGCAAGCACATGATTGACAGTAGTCATGGCCGAATGCTAGAAGCAACAGAGTCAAGGAATAAGATACTGAACTGGGGTTATTTAGAGTTGAGTGTTTTAACATAGGGAGGGTTCCAGCACTCCAGTACATATGGTAAAAGAAAGGTGGAAAGGGCAGCAAAGAAAAAAAAAAAGTAATATTTTCTCCCTGTTTTATTCTAAAGTCCATTTTGCACTGGTGCCAAAATCAGTAGTCCCCTGTCCAATGGCAAAGAGGGAATTCCAGGCGCAATGTGCGTGAGTCAGAACCAGCATTTTCCAAACTCACCCTGCTTGCCTCCCTTTAAATAGTCAAAGGAAATGTTCAAATGACCTAATTACGACTCAGCCTTTCCTAAGTAGCCTGTGTCAACTCATGACATGGTATTCAAAAATATACAGAGTCACAAACAGCAGCACTGCGGTGGCACTGGGGCATACTTTTCATCTGTTTGGTTTTGTTGGTGTGACTGTGAGCAGGATTCTCTCTGTCTCTTTGTTCCTTTCCGCTGTGCCCTACTTCTCAAAACCTTCTCTGGACTGGGCAGACAATCAAGAACTCACTGGAGCTAAATGATTTGCCATAGACACAGATTTGACCAGATCACTTCATCACAATTGAATCCATGTCACAATAAAATAACTCTGAAGCGCTGTTTCTGTTTCAGTAGTACAGAATAGCAGAGTCAGAGGACCATTGAATTGCACCCTCTGGCAATGATGGGCACAAAAGCAGCCGAGTACAGGCAAACACCATTAAGCAAGTATTTCTATTTTGGATTCTGACACTTTGGTCCACCTCAGCAGTCTGTTACACTTAAAGCACTTGAAAACAATAGCGCATGATGAATCCTGTTTAAACAAAACCTTAGTCAAAGCAAGTGAAGCTCAGTTATTTAGTGACATTTATGCAGGATGTTTCAGCAGAATTATATTATTTTATTTTGGTTGTTTATTTAGTGTAGTGGGAGACAAAGTGGTATGCATCCTGTTCAAAACCACTTCATGGTAATCGTTTGGAAATAGCCAAGACAATTAAAGTGAAATGAAGGGGGAAGTGATGGACTAGTTGGAGTGCCTCACATTCCTGCTGAGTGTTTAAACTATTTAAACTAAGTGCTTTGTCAATGGGCCACCTTTGTGAGCAAGGCCTGTTTTATTTGCAGCTGCAAAAACTATCCATAAATACCGGAGGAAATCAGATGTAACAGATTTCAGCAATTCACCTACAACAATTATATCAGCTGGGAAATCCAAAAGTCACAATGGAGGAGGGAGGGATGAAGAAAAGGAAAGGAAGTCAAGCAGAGAGGAAACAGATTCCAGCTCCTGGGGCTTTAAGTGATGGCTGCAAATTTACTTCATATCTAAGATGGGATAATGCAGCGGCTTTCCTGCAACCGACAGATGAAGGTCAACAGGTTCCACTATAGCAGACCACGGAAAAGTGAACCTGCAGTACACCTGAAGCTTCATCTTCCATCTCTGATTTCAGCACATTATCATTTCAATCATTCCATGCTCTGCAATAATAGAAGATTTCACAGATTACAGTTTAGACTGCTGTCTGTCCATGTCAGACTCTGGCAGACAGTTCTCTGGTAAAAATCTTCTCCAGTCTGATCAATGAGTCAAGCAGCAACAGTGCGTATACGGTAATTTTCCTGCCTCTAAAGCTCAGTTTTTGTTTCCCATCTTTCTGTCTCTTTTTCTATCATTTCCTCTCATCTTTTCCCCTGCCTCTGTCTCATACTGGTCCCATATGGGTGTGGCTTGTGTCTTGCTGTGGTTGGGAGGACTACCTGATGTGTCGCTGTGCAGAAAGGGACCAAGAGGTCTGCTCTTGAAAAGGGGCTCTGTGCTGCATCTGCAGATCGCCTTACACGACCACTTCCTGCTTCCGACCCACTCCTCACAGGCAGCCCTGTGTGCCAGAGCCGAAAAAAGTGCAAACAGAGGGGTTCAGTCCACCCAGGGGCTGAGCACAGGACCCTATTCATCCTCTCCCCAATGCTCCTCCCTGCTTCTCCCCTACCAGCCACAGGATGGCTTTATTTTAAAAATGTACAAATATCTCCCTCCTGAAGCCACTAAAATCAAGTGGCAGCTCATTCCCTCTTTTCATTGGTGCTTCAAACGCATGCTGCAACAGTGTAGCCCCCACAGCGGAAAGGTAAAATAAGATGGTGTACACTGTTTGTCTGTCTGGCATCTGTCTTGTTACATAATAAGAAAAAGAAAGGAGCAAAGGTCACACATAAAAGGACACCTTATAGAAATGCTTAATGAGACTTGTCATTCCCTGTGAAAAAAATAGACTTTGAGAGTTAAGAGAAGAAATACAAAAGCATGCACTCTTTCTGGACCCTCTGTGGTGTTGGAGCTGTGTTGCTATTCCTGGAATGCTCACTTTGTCCCATCTAGACCTGGCAACAGTTGGTGGTGGTGGT
>JAQQAE010000196.1:0-39119 GCA_029823295.1 Pseudamia nigra | reverse complement strand
CTGACCCAAGAAATAATGCACAGAAAATTCAGATTTTTTAAAATCTGAAGCCTTTATTTGCCCCTTTAACAAAATTAAATAAAAAAAAAAACAAAAATTATTTGCATCTATGTTTTTTAAATTTGTTTCATATTTGACACAGTGGACGTTAAATACAATTCACCTCCACCTGAGGGCAAAAGACAAGTAACAAATTGTATTGGTTTTGAGCAAAGTTTTTACCATATGATGATGCAATAGGTCTAAAAAATGAGTGTATCAAATATGATACACATGGCATTATAGGGTGAAACACCTCCTATTGCATCTTGACTGCATCTTGACGTTTTTCACATCCATTCATCCATTTCCTACTCCTTAATCCTCGCAAGAGTTGGGGGAGGGGGGTAGGATCCCAGCTGACTTAGGGCAAAGGCAGGGTACATCCTGGATGAGTCGCCAGTTCATCACAGAGCTGACATATAGAGACAGACATCCATTCACATTCATATCTATGGACAATTTAGAGTGACCAATTCATCTAACCCCTAGTGCATGTTTTTGGTTGAGGGGGGTGGGTACCTGGAGAGAACCCAAGTAGACATGGGGAGAACATGCAAACTCTACACATAGAGGCAATTCCTGCATTGGGATTGAACCCAGGACCTTTAAGCTGTGAGGCCCTGGTTTTTCATGTGTCACAAAGAAAATACAAACCCCAATTCCAATGAAGTTGGGGTGTTGTGTAAAATGTAAATAAAAGCAGAATACCATGATTTGCAAATCCTCTTCAACCTACCATATTTTCTGCTCCATAAGGCGAACCACATTATAAGGCGCAATATCAATAAACAATCTATTTATAATCTTTTTCCATACATAAGGCACACTGGATTATAACATTATAAGGCGCAATATCAATAAACAATCTATTTATAATCTTTTTCCATACATAAGGCACACTGGATTATAAGGCGCATTAAGTGACGCAAAAGTTAGATAAGTCAAACTCTATTCAACTCATTCACAATAACTCTCAACATTGTTCCGTTGTAACACAAAATACAAAACAATACGTACACTCACTTTTTGGGTTCGTTCCTCTCCCACAGGTCCATCGGGTTCTTCGTCTTCGGTGTCTTTGTTTGGCAGTTTGGCGGTTTCGGCATCGGGCGGGTCCAGATCCCTCTCGTCATTGTCAGGGTCGGTCTCCTTGCTGTTGCTTGGCTGTTCAGTGGTGGTTCCGGCTTTCGTGGGGGCTCGGATGGCACTTGGGACGGGTTCCTCCACGGTTCACTGGCAGGTCGTGGCGTGGCTCGCCCGGCGTTGCCTCCATGTCCTGGTGAGTGTGTGTTCGTCTTCTGTCGTCTGGTGCTTCTGCGCGGCTTGCGGTTTGGCTTTGTTTGGCCTGTTGGCACCGGTGTCTAGCGGTTGGAGTTCTTTGGTTAATCCGTCCAGAGTGGGAGTGGGCTCTGGGTTGTCTCACTGCCTCTGTTTGGTGAATTTGAAATCCGCTTCGCAAGCATGTCTCTGTCTCGCTTCGTACCGGTATCACTCCGTGAGTGATCACGTGCGGTCGTACGTGATACGTGCAGCCGTACGTGATGCATGCGGCCATACGTATCACTCGCGGAGTGATACCGTACGTACGGCACAGCAGGTAGTACTCCGCGAGGCTCCTGATTACTGTAATGCTCCTACAAGTGGTCCGGCAAAGTCTTACTAAAACATTTTGACAGATTATTGTGCGCCGTGTACCACATATGGTAAAATCGGTTCGAGGTCAGTAAGCACAAGCCAGAATAAATTCATACATAAGGCACACTGCACCATAAGGTGCACTTTCGATTTTTGAGAAAAATAAAGAATTTTAAGTGCACCTTATGGAGCGGAAAATATGGTAGATTCAACTGAATACATTATAAAGACAAGATATGTAATGTTCGAGCTGATAAATAAAGTATTGAACCTCGCCCCATCCTTGCTTGTGAACCACTGAGCTTTTTCACTATCCTCCTTTTATAGCCATTCGTGACACTCACCTGTTTCAATTAATCTGTTCACCTATGGAATGATTGAGATTGTTTTTAAGCATTCCTCGACTTTCCCAGTCCTTTGTTGTCCCTGTTCCAGCTTTTTTGGAACGTGTAGTAGGCATCAAATTCAAAATGAGTGCCTATTTGCAAGAAACGACAGACTTTATCAGTTTGAACATTAAATATCTTGTCTTTGTAGAGTATTGAATTCTATGCAGGTTGGAAAGGATTTGCAAATCAATGTGTTTTTATTTACATTTTACTCAACATCTTAACTTCACTGGAATTGGGATTTGTATGTTGATGGAAAAAAGAAAAAACTTTTACAGGCAGTAACTGTAGTGTAAACTACAAGAACCATAACACAAACCCCAATTTATCACATCAGTAATTTTTTGTTAAAATTCACACCACATATAACATTCCATGTATGCCCCGAAAGAGTATAAAATATAAATATGTACACTATAGGTCTACATGACAGCACCTGTAAAGCATCAGTCCATCAGACCTGAGGGGTCTCGGAAAACATATTAAAACATAAGGCTGAGAAGAGTTTTAAGCACCTAATCTGTGGATTCACAAAATATACACATACAACTGTAGTCGCTATTCTAATATTACAGGAAAGAAAACAATAATACGATAAACTGAAACACTTCCATATCCTGATTATTAATTTATTTGGTATTTGATTTGTTTCTGTAAATGATCAACTGAGATGTTCCTCTGGTGAAGACAAGCTTTCCTCCATTACCTCTTCTTGGTCCGAAAGAGTCGCACTATGCTGTTTTGCCAGTGGTAGCAGTAATGCCATGTTGACTTTTACGCATGAGAAAACTTCAGATCTGGGTGCTAGCCAGGTGCTCAGGCACTTCGCATCACCTCAGCGCTTCACATCTTTTCATGTGTCACAGCTTGAGCTAAATGGACACAGAGACACAGCTCCGGATTTAGAGCATCTTGAGTGAGCAGTGGTCACATAAGGGACAGTTTCTATCAAAAATACAAATCTGAGGAATTGAATCATTTGAGAGGAATAAACAGAGGTATTCAGTAGTAACTGCTAAAGTAATTACAAGGAACATCGTACGGTTTTCTTCTTAGAATCACTCAAAATGCATTATGGTGATTTGATGTGGACACAGGGGCTGTGTATCTGTGCAGTTGTATAAATAGATAAACAAGCTTCCTGCAGTCTCCTCTTCCTGTCTCTGTCACACTCCCCACTGTCACTCAGGGCCACATATCACCAAAAGAAGGTGCAACCATCCTCATGGCATCCTGGCCCTGGACTCTGAATTACATACAATATCTAGAAAAGGGAGGAGATTGTTTTGCTTACATTTGTTTCATTTCTTTTGAAATAGCACTGTGTACTGCCAATTCTATATTAGAAAAATAAAAAAAAATATTTTTCCACAGGTCACAGTAGAGTTAGACATTATACTTAAAGAAGACATACTGTAAAAAAATCAGGCTTCAATTTCTTTTTTTATTATCAAACAGGTCCAGGGGCTCTGAAAAATAATGTCAAACTATCAACACACCCACTCTATGGAGAATCACATTCATTAAACTTGGCCTAAAAGAAGCAGTTTAGATTTCTGTGATTTTGTGATGTCACAAAGTTGGAGCCTTGGAGGAAAACTTGAACCACCAGAACCACTAGGATCCTCATGAAACCCTGGCAGAGTCTGTACATGATGGCATCCATGGCAACAACAGAAAAGAGGTGTGGTCTCAGAAAAGGGGTGTGGTCAGCAGTCACTGAAGGAGACTGTTTTAACATGTGGAACTTACACATATGATACTGTGAATAATGTGTGCGGTACTCTGAGGTGAAATTCAAAATACACAATCTTTGACTAATGCACCACTTACATTAACTTGTTAGAAATGGGCATAATATGTCTCCTTTTAAAGTGTAATATGTGACATGAAGAAGTTTAGATTAGTCCTCTTGCAGCATCAACTCATCTGCTTAAAAGATAAGGCTAGGACCTAACTTTTTATTGGTTTGCCTAGTTGTATATTAGCTTATCCACTTTATGGTATGGTATGGTGATTTAAAGATTAGCACTGACATGAATGTGAGTGTAAATGATTTTTCATTTTTATATGTAAGCCCGGTGATGAACAGGCGACTCGTCCAGGGTGTACCCTGCCTTCACCCTGAGCCAGCTGGGATAGAATCCAACCCCCAACCAACCCTCTCCAGATTTAAGGGGAAAATGAATGAATGTATGGATTATATTGTCAATTTTATTGATTATTATGTTAATTTCATTCATATTCCTGAATAATTTATGTGTTCTTAGATTTGGTTTATTTTCTTGTTTCTGTTGTTTATTTTGTTTATTATTTTTTCTTTGTTTATTTTCTTGACTATTTTGTTAATTTTAATTCCATTTCTTGACGGATTTATTCTTTTTTGATTTAACATTGTTGTAACCACCATTCCATCTTTGCATTTATGCATTTTTTTTCCATCTAAAGAATAAAAGACATGAAAATGTCCTGATACATGGTTTCACATGCAGCAAAATGTAGATAATTAGACAAATTTGATTTAATGCTGTTGTGCTTACTAATGTAATATTAATTTTTTCCATCATGGGGCAAAAGTTTCATAATTAACTTTCTGCAAACTCAGACTCTGACGAATCACAGGTGTTTTCAGAATGGCAGAGGGGTAAAATAATGGAATAAGTAATTACTAATTCTTCAAATGTAGCTTTATTTTTTCACAGCTTTGTGAAACAACATTAGATCATCTATTTTTGCACTTTTTTATTTGGGCTCAGAGGAGAAAGCTGCAGAGGGTAGGTGTATTTTTAAAGGATCTTGTTTTGTTCTCCCTGATTTCTCCTCCTGCAGCTTCAATTCTTCAAAGTTTCTGGATTTAAGCTGACAACAATAATAGGACATGTGCATCCTTTAGTCTGCAGGCTAACGCTATTGGAAGGCAACAGGCTTAAGGCTCAAACCAGTAAAGTCAGCTTGTTGTGCTCTGCAGTCTGGTTGTGTGTCCATCCCACACTTTTGAATTTGTCCCACAAACAAAACAGTCCATGACAGGATAAAGAGGGATAAAATGACTCAGCATGAGTCAGGGTTTGAAATCTTGCCAGATGGTCCAATCACACCTAAAATCATGGTAATGCCATGAAATGTAATGTCATGAGTGTTCAGCTGCTTTGTCACAACATTTCAGATCCTGACACATTTTACAGCATCTGTGCACAGCTTTAATAAATCCTCATGTTGATAAACAATGGCGGCACCTGCCTAGAAATCCAGTTTGGATGTTGAAGAAAAGCTTTGTGAGGGTGTTGAGGACAGGTATGTCATTACACTGTCACACACTGACTCTGCACCCACATGTACATCTTACACAAAGACTTCATCATACCTCATCTAACTATCACAACGATCTTATCAATGTGCCACTGAAGGACACATATGATCATAAGTCAACAAACTTATATTACTGTATATTGATGCACTTGAAATGTACAGTAAAGCTCAAAAGTTCAGAAACATTTAAACATACTTTATTTTCAGTTATTTTAGTTTTTCTGCTTATTTCAACTTCATATATGTCAACGAAACCAGGAGTAGATATGACTGCAATGTCTGCAGCACCAAACTTCAACATGGCCTGGAAGAGACAGACTGTTTTCTTTCATAAAGAACATTTCTCCCACGACATGGATGCTACATTTCAGAATTTCTACACTACTCAAAATCGTGTTTTTCTTTAGACAACTCAGTTTCCCTTCTTTCCTGTCATTTCTTTCCCAAAATGGATGAAAATCTTGGCAGCTCTGAAAGATGTCTTTTTAGCATTTCTCATTTGTTATCACTTTTGAAGTTGTTTTTAATATGTACGTAGTCACCATATTGATATGATATTTTCAGACTCATAAAATTTCTAATAATATATTAAGTCAAATTAACTTGCTTTACCTTAATTAAGAAATAATCATTGTTGGCCTCTTAAATCACACATCTATAAAATGGCCTATTCTAAATAACTACTGAGCAACCTTTACATGTGTGACTTGGCATTTTGTGCTGCAACGTTACTGTACATCTTCTACTCTCATTGTCACTACAGTATTTTCATTTTGCTTTTTTAAAGTAGAAATATATTATATATATATTTTACTCCATATTTTTATCCTCTTGTATCTACTTGATTTGACTTACATGTCTAAGTATGAACTCAAGTACATTTACTCCATTACATGCACTTGAGTATTATTTTAATACTTCTGAGAACAGTTGTTATTCAGAATACTTTTTACATCTTTTCAGTTACATTTGGCCACACATCAATGACTAGGAGTCCTTTTTACATAGATTGTGTATGATAAGCAACAGCAGTCATACTTTGAGCTGCCTACTGTGTAAACACAAAACTCCAGAATCCAACAAAGCAACAAAATGAACAAAAATGAACAAAATAATCAAATAGATGATAAATACAATAATCAAGGATGCATGCATGGGTGGGTGGGTGGATGGATGGATGGATGGATGGATGGATGGATGCATGCATGCATGCATAGATAGATGGATGGATAAGTGGATGGATGGATGGATGGATGCATGATAGATAGAAGCATCTATCATGGATGCATGATAGATGCTTCCATCTATCATGGATGATGGATGATGAATATGTGGATAGATATATGGATGGATGGATGGATGGATGGATGGATGATGGAAAATGGGCCTGTTCTAACTTAATGAATGTTAATGTATCCATGCAAATAGCAAACAAATGACACATAAATTAACTGATAACAGTGACAGCCTGTATGGTCATGAAGTGCCGTCTTACAGGTTGTAATTTAGCTTAATTGTTGTTGAGAAGTTGAAACATAAACCTTCTTCTGAGTGTTTATGTTTAAAGTACTTTCTGTAAGTTCAAAGTAATACATTTATTAATACTTTCTGACTGTTCTACCTTAGTGGCAGAAAAATCCCATCTGAATGATTGCTTAGACTTACTACTAATTTACTAAACAGTTCTAATAATTAGTTTAAATTTTATACACTGTATATTTTGCATTATTTTGAATGAATGGATGACCGAAGTTAATCTCATTATCTCCTAAATATTTAAATGAAGCCCATCTTTAATAATTCATATTTGACCCCTGCCTTCCTTTACATCAGCTCAACAAACAAACACCTTGTGATTTCTGCCTTCTTTAACTCGTCACACATGGCTGACTAACAGACACTTGGATGCTGTCACTGTGGGTCTCTGCGGGCTGTGCCTCTGTGGTATCGGCCTCTGTGGACCTGATCTCTGAGGATGTCTTCCTCTGTCAGCTGCTGTGTTTGAGGAATGACGAAAGAGAAAACCTTCTGCAACCACGCTTGAGGAAGCCACTGAGTTTGTGCATCGTTGTTGTATTTTCCACAGGGAGGAAAGTATCATGAGATGCTGGGAAGGAGACCAACATGGTTCAGCTCGGAATCAAAGTTATAGAAATGGTGTTGTTTAAATTTAAATCACTGTTGTTATTTTAATGCTACAGTACTTTCCTCACTCTTCTCATTTCTCCCATAGTGATGCAACAACATTAAAATATAGTATGTACACATGCACATGAAACAAAGACAGCTGCAGTGACCATGTGGACAGCAGGGATGGTCTCAGTGGCCCAACAGCCCCTCTCACCATGGCAACACCTCCCACTGTGCAGGCCCTGCAGCTGCATGACTCTCCTGCACCCAGCATGCAAACCAGACCTACAGCTTTCCCTAAAGACTGTGGAGACATATTTATTCATATACTGTACATCACACCTTCTCGCTTCTGCAAAGAACAAAAAAAAAAAAAAAATCAATGTTTGCCGCCTCCCAGTAGTTACAGTATTTTGAACAGGAGGTGGGTGTTACTGTCAGAGGATTTTATAGAGTTTACAAAATGAGAAAACATCAGCAATCAAACAGCAGCAGCAGGTGTGCTCTGCAGTTTGTTTAAAGTTTGGTTAGAAATATAGAGCAGGTAGATACTGACACACAGCTCCTGTTCAGACCTGAGGGCCTCCAGCTGCTGTCAGGCAAAAAATACAAAGAAAAGTTTAAATTGCATTTACCTGTTTGGACATTTTTATAAGATGATGAACTACGAAGTCATGACCAACATGCCTGTATTTACTCACAAATAAATAATCTATTTAATTATCAAATATTTCTGATAATAGATTATTTATATTTCATTATCATTTTCAAGATTGTACATTAATACTGAAGACATGAAAATCGTGAAAGAACACATACGGAATTATTCAGTAAGCAAAAAAGTGTTAAACAACGTGGACAGTCCTCATGAGAGACAAAAGCCAGATCAGGTCATCCAACACAGGAATGAAGTGGCGAGTATGAGGTTTACAGTTTGTTTTAAGAGAGACATGGTAAACTGAATCAAGCATATGCAATTCCCAAGCAGAGGTGTGCACTTAGTTGAGTGTTTCTTATAATACACAGTAGATTTGTATAGTAGTTGTGCTAGCAGCTATTGCCCATATTTCCACTCTCCCCTGCACAAGACACCTGATAGAGATCATTAAGAAGACAGGAAATGATGCAAATTAATGTAAAGCTATCATCCAAGCTAAATGTGTCTACTTTGGACAATCTAAAAAATGTTCTGGGTTGCTGAACAGTTTTTTGTTTAAGAAGTAATTCCACACATATATTTTCACAGTGTAGATGTTTTCAGTATTACAGTACAATGATGACTTGCAGTTCATATATGTGAAGTCTTTTCATGGCTCACCTGTTTTCATCATGGAGAGGCCACAAAGATTACTGCTACAATAAAAAATATGACTCATTCACACTTAAGCACTTCAGACAGGGAGGGTGTTCATGTCTTAACTTCTTGAATCTGGTGCTGCAAATTGCTGATAATGATTGATCTGTTTTTAGCCCCTTAATTCCAAGCCCATCTCTGTTTCTTGGCATTAAGCAATGTTATATGTGTTGTTATAACTGTATGAGTTACACATGTTTTTATATTTTTAAATTATGTTATAATGTATGAATGTATCTGTATAGACTACTTACAATAAACCCAATAAAAAAAGCTCAACCTGTTGGAATAAAGCTTATTAAAAACATGTTTGCATTTTTTTCATCTTTTTATCTAAAAATATGAAGGCATTCATCAATTTTGTGTCTGCAACATGTTCCAATAAGATTAATCCAGAGGTAGTTTTAGTGCTAAAGTTTGATAAAGTCATAGTTGCATTCATTTAAAACAATCTATGTGAAAGGTGACTTTAAAAGGAACATTCAAGCGGAGGTTTAGTCCATCTGGAACCAAGATGGCCCGAGGAATGCCAGTATTCATTAAATGCATTTATGAAATGAGAAACTTACTGAAATGTCTAAAAATGACACTATTTGAAGATGGTCAGAGACTTGGAATTTCAGTCACATAAACACTGGTGTATCTTTGAGAACAAATCACCTCTACACAGGCCCTGTCATTCATGTATCACTGATAGACCTGAAAACGCTCTATTTTCCCAAAAATGTCAGTAAGCTTTGATTGGGTTAACGTACTCTTACCATGTCATTCACACAAGGGAAAACCTGATGAGCATGTCAGCTAAATAGTATTACACTTTGTGCAGCAAAGAGGTAACATTAAATTTATAGTAATGACAAAATTAAGGCAAAAGCAAAGCAAAGTAGTCCAAATAAATAAGTCAGTGAGTATTTTGATTTAAAATGAACAGAAATTCAGGAAAAATCAAGGAATGTAAGCAAAAAAATAGCAAGGAAACTGAATAAAATAAAAAAAGGAAAACTAACAAAACAATAAACAAGTAACAAAATAGAAAGAAATGTGAATAAAATAAAGAGCAAAATGTACAAACAAATCAAGAAAATGAACCAAAAACAAGAGAACAATAAGAAAAAAAGAAAAATAAACAAAATGATCAAAACAATCAAGAAGTTGCTGAGAAAGGAACACAAAAGAAGAAAAATGAACAAAATAATCAAGTAAATGAACCAAATTAGACACAGAAAGAGGAAACATGAACAGAAATAAACCACACAGGAAAAAAAATGGTTTAAAGAAAAAAAAGCAAATCTTTCAAATAATTTTTCTCTATTTCTTTCTTTGCTGAGCTGCAACATTTTTAAGGCAGTATAGTAATTCACACAAATTAAAGACATAGTATTTGCAACAGCAAACATGGCCTTATATAATACTACAAAAGAAATACTATACAAACTGTGTGGTTGATTCAAAACTGAGTTTTTATGCATAATCAAGTAGTACCTAAAGCATTTTGCTTAACTAACATGCCCTAATGTACGTTTAACCATTTTCAATCACTACCTTGATGAAAATAAGAGGAAGAGTAATGAGACATCATTTTAAAGATTATTTGGAAGGATCAAAATGTCATGTCACCAGCTTTTTAGTATTATTCATGCATGAAAGGGTTAATTAGTGCATTTATCTCACACCAAAATTACACAAACACAGGTTATGCATAATAATAATAGTTTATTTTGATGTATATGATGAAATTGCTAGAAGAAAAATATATACTGTCAATGGGACTAATGTATGTCCAGAATGGTGGTTGGCTGCTCATTGGAGGCTATCGATTATAGCAGAAATAATTTTTAATGTCTCTATGCTGAAAATATGATCTAATGTCATCCATCTCAGTGGGGAAATGTAAATTCCACACTGCTGCCACAAACCTCAGCCTTTCCCTGCCACAGGACTGTCAAGAGTGTCACCGAGTTTGTTCAGGTGTTCAGTGGCAGGTAGTTTGAACAGGCTTTTGATTATTACACATACATCTCGTGATTGTTTGAGGAGGTTGAGATTATTTAGATTTTGGTGAAACAATAGTCAAAAACTGCAAACACGGAAAGCAGTTTGTCACCTTTGTCCAAACCTTATAAATGAGTGTAATAAAAACCGCAATCCTGACATAACACTTTGCACTTTCAAAGAAAATCAACTGTTAAAATTGAAATCCTGTTTGCTATATATCAGATTATTCTCAATCTCACCTCAAATGATCAGAGTTCAAATCATGTGAAAAAAGGCTGCAATGTCATTCAACCAGGTTCAGCTTTATGACAATGTATTTCCCTGCTACTCTGAGAGGAAAATGTCATCCTTGAGTTTACCACAAATATTCAAAATCAAAGCATTTGAGATACACGTTTTTTTTTACTAAACAGGTAGGGGATTACAAACTGTAATCTGAAAAGTAGTAAAAGCTGCCAGGCAAAGTAAAAACTGCTGCATGTGCCTCTGAGATGGAGAGAGGGAGAAGTCGAAAGACGTTGAAAATTCAAACTAAGTACAAGTACCTCAAATTTGTACTGACCATGAGTACCTGAGTAGAGCACCTGAGTAAATATGATTTTATGCTACTCAAACAGAATCATTTCCTGATCTTAGAGCATTTTTATGACCCAAATTCCAAGCAAGTTGGGACTTTGTGTAAATTGTAAATAAAAACAGAATGCAAGGTTATGCAAATATAAACCCATATTTTATTCCCAACAGAGCATAAACAACATATCAGATATTGAAACGGAAACTTTTTACCATTTCATGGAAAATATTGGTTCATTTTGTATTTCAAAAAGTTGGAACAGGGCTAACAAAAGACTGGAAAAGTAAATGCTACAAGGTTAGATTGAATTAAGTGGTAACAGGTCAGTAACATACTGTAAATGGTATAAAAGGAGCATTTTAAAGAGACAGAGCCTCTCAGATGTAAAGACGGACAGAGGTTCACCAATCTGCTACAAACTGCCTCTAAAAATCGGAACCTTCAACGTTGTCCCTTGAGCACAGAGATTCCTCCTAATTCTCTGAATCTTCTGATGACATTATATATTGTAGATGGGATATTCAAAGTCTTCAGAATATTACATTGAGTAACATTTTTCTGAAACTGTTCCACAATTTTCAATCCAGTGACTGAGCATTAAGTACAAAATGAGTTAATATTTTCCATAAAATGGTAAAATGTGATTTGTTGCTTTTATTCTACTGAGAATGAAATATGGGTTTATGACATTTGCAAACCATTGCATTGTGCTTTTTTTCACATTTTATTACATTTGATTTTACATCCTAACTTTTTTGCAATTGGGGTTGTTTATCATTCATGTGTATTTATCACATAAAACCATAAATTATGAAAGACCTAGAATTTGCCCAAAAACCAGTGCAAGTGCAAGACATCTCCCTTCACTGAACAGCTAAAAACAGTATCTTGTTAGAACAAGTAAGTCCATCTGACCTAAAAGTTGGTTAAATAGAGATAATAAAGTGTCCGTAATCATGGTGAGTTTAAAGTAAATTGGTTCTGATGCTCTCAAGCTATTGCACTGGCACACCAGATACTGTATGTGGATGTGGACGCAGGATCGGGAAACCAATATCCTTCTTTTCCAGCAGATAATACTTGGCATTGGTCAAACTTCTGTCATTTTAAATTGGTGAACATGATCAAAATTCACAGTTATCAATTATGAATGCACAATTTTGTTTTCAGTTTCTGGGACTGTTGTGCACAGACCTACAACGAACATGGACGCAGCATGGAGTCTGTGCCAGAGTTGATCTGTTGTACCTAAACATTGTATAAACTGCTGAGTGAGTATATACGTGTTAGACATAAATGTATACATACATGACCAACTGCCAAGGTCCTGTGAAAGTAGATCACACACACATACACACATACACACTCACACTGAGCCCCTGGTTTGTCCCCCTGCCCACTTCCTCTGCAGCCTATGGTGTTTCCGCTGGGGTGAGACAGTGCCAGCTCCCTCCCTCTGCTTCCCAGTGGGGTCCTGCCTCCCGGCATCTGTCAGGGCAGCTGTCTCTCCTCTCCACTCTGCACTGCACCACACTATGCCAAGCCTCCACACAGGACTGTGTACTACATGCACGCACATACACTTTTATTAATGTGCAAAGCAAAAATCCGTATTTAGTTTTATTAGGTGAATTGAGAAAGTTTTTTGAAAATAAAACATTTGAACAACTGATGAACAAGGCTGAATCAGTTGCACATAGTCAAAACGGTTTATATTTATTATTGTCTATACAATTTTTGAACTTTGTTTTAATAACGTGGTTGTCAGCAAGATTCATTTAAGGCTAAGCATCTGCAGTGTCAAATTTACAGTCATCTTTCCTCCTTATGGCATTAGTTTATTGCATTTTGTTTTAAAGGTACAAATAGTCCACTCTTGCAGATTAGGAAGGCTCTAAGTTGTCTGTGGTAAATCTGACTGCAGTAGGAGCATACTGCTGTTTCCTCTGTGGAAACTTACACACTTACTGGCCTCATATGATTCAATTTCATTTGTTATTCATATGAATAAACCTGGAAAGAGGCTGGATACATAACAGCCAAACAGGGGTGAAGAAAAAATGAGGAGAGGGGATGAAAGAGGGAGGGGTAACTCAGGTCCAGGTGTGCCAGAAGCTTCAGGAAGTAAACATAAAGGCACTGAGCTACACAGGTGCTGAAAAATGATCCTTTTCGTAGTGAGGCCCAGCAAAGCAACTGTGTTATGTGTGTGTCTGTGTGTATATGTATGTTAAGGGTGGGGGTGGGGGGTGTAGACAGTCAGCTGATACTGAAACTAGGGGAAAATGTGGACAAGGAGCAGGACAGTGAGTGCAGAAGGTTGTCCGTGACTGTAGTTTGACTGTGAGGCTGGAATAAGCCCAGCATCAACAACCTCCTCCCTGTCTTCGGTGTCAAATATGCAAACACACAAAACCTCCTGCACTCTCTTCTCTAACATATAACACGCACACTCAAAGACACTACGTACACGCACACTCACTTATACACATACACAAAACCTGTGTGCATATACAGACAAAAACACAAACGTCGCTGCTCCACCCCCTCCCCCTGGGGTAGAGGTCCATCCAACACAGATGTAGCCCTGATTAATTGGGCGCAACACAGGGAAGTGGGTCTGGAAACTACCTGGCAATTTCCTGCAGCCTATCCTCCCCCACTACCTTCTCTCCAACTAAACCCCCTCCTCCTCACATTTGGATCACGTAAGTCAGCAGGTGGGCTGCTGGGAGGAGTGTATACCGTGTGGCGTTGATATTCTGCCTGCGTCCAGCTTGCTGGGCGCCCTACATTGCAGGCACTCCCTCTGGCAATGCTTGCCTTGGCTCTGGGCTGAGTGCTGGAAACACTGAGAGTCTGACAGACTCCATGGGCGCACGTACAGGTACACACACTCAAAACACACACACACGGAGAGAATAGACCGCTCTCCACTGCCCAGCAGAGCACATCATAGAAAGAGAGAGAGAAGTGAAAGAGATGGTGAAAGAGATATGGTGGAGGCAGAGAAATGGACAGACATACTGTATTTACCTCACTCTTATTCAGTAAAGCATGTGGATTACCCAGAGGAGTGCAGGGAGGCTGTTTAATGAAAGCACAGGAAGGGGGCAGCAGCTGGTGGCATGTGTTTGAGCCGGGAGGATAAGACCCCTTGTGCTGCACCCCTCCCTCTCTCTTTCCTCATCTCCAAACGTCCCCTTCATCCTTCCACACTCTGCTCCTCACCCCACCCCCCCATAGAGAATGAAGTCCTTTGTCCGTTCCACTACTGCCCGTCCTGGAGTCGGGCCTGAGCCGCAGGGGCCTACTGGTCAGCCAGCACCAGAACCAGAGCAGAACCAAGTTGAGCCCCTCACAGCACTGGCTACAGCCTGCCTCAACAAAACAGCACAAGTCCCCAGTCACCCTGTGCTGGGAAAGGAAAAAGAAAAATGAGCAAAACAGAGAGAGACATCAACAGAATGGCTGGACAATACCACAGAGAGAGCGCAACGGACAGAGGGAAAAACAGAACTGTGTGGCCAGAAGTACAAGAGAAAAAAGGACGTCACAGTCATACAGACACAGAATGTCTTATTTTGAGAGAAAAATAAAGGAACAAAAGATCCAAATACTGTGCTAAATAGGACGCACAAGGTGTGTCATACTGGCCTCAAGGATTGCATCATGTTGAATGTCATCGTTCCAATCCATGTGCACTTTTGCATTCGTATCAACAGAAAAGTGTTTCAGCTAATTTTCCACTGTGTCCCCAAGAAAAAATGCAAATAAACAATATCAACAGTTTTTATGGGTTTGAAAGATCTGAAACTATATCATAGAAAGTCAATCATAAAGTATTTAATCATATTTAAAATTTTAAAAATCTGGAAATTATTCTAAAAACCTACAGGAATCAGAATGCATCAGTGTTAAAGTGCTGAGTTTTTGTGCACGACTAATCCATCAACAACCTTCTCACTATTGAGGAGAAATTTTAAAAAATCTCAAATTAAGTACTGTAGCAAATGAGTTGATCGGCTTGTTCTTCCCTGCATTTAGTTACTGTATCTAAGTTATGGCAAAAAAAATATAAGACTTACAAAGTACTAAACTTTTTTTAAAAACTTTTTTAAACAGTTGAGCTACAAAAATCACACCTTGTTGATACCCAAACTCAAACATCCAGCTTTTTAAAATGTGTAAAACACAATGAAATGTGTCACAATTAATATAGAGCTTAATTCATATCAAAGTCTTAAAAAGCACTAAATCAACAGAGGAACAAAAATGGGCATAAAATAATCCACAAAAATAGATGAAATAATAAACACAATTAACTTCAATGTCATAAACAGATTGATGACCCAATAAAACTAAACTGATCACATTTAATAGGCAAAATGAAGCCCACTACTCAGTCTCACGTACTGTATTAACATCTTATGCTATTATACATTTTCAGCACATTCTAGTCTGTTGGGTATGAGATCACTGATGAAATATAACATTACTCATTTACACTCATTTACATCAGTGTTACAATTTGTTGCTGAGCTCTGATCATTTTGATTGAATAGTTAACACTAAAAACAAAAGGAAATCCATGGAATGTAAAAAAAAAAGTTCATTTTATGACAATGTGCTTCATTTTTTGTAATAAACTGCCTTCATGCAAGAGGAAAAAACAGTCACACATTTTGAAATAAACTATTACATATTGCAAACATGAATGTTTATTTATAATGCAGTGCTACAATGTAATGTGTTGCCAGTCCTGTGATTAATTTAAACCAAAAATAGAAAAGAAATCACAGTTGTCCGGTTTATTTATGGTCTCTCACTGTCTGGGGCTGAATGGAGAATAAAATCAGCTGAAAGTTGGAGTTTTTCCCCATTTGGCTGCCGCATCAGGATGAAGCTGTTTCCACTGAGTTCTGTGTTCATCAAGAGCTTATAAGAGGGGCTATAGCCACCTTATGTTTT
The DNA here is from genome assembly GCA_029823295.1 of Pseudamia nigra. Lineage (NCBI taxonomy): Eukaryota > Metazoa > Chordata > Actinopteri > Kurtiformes > Apogonidae > Pseudamia > Pseudamia nigra. The sequence goes on along the minus strand of JAQQAE010000196.1, from coordinate 22,720 downwards.
ATTTTAGCCCCCCTAAAATGTAGGTTATTATATTCAGAAATGTGCCATGGATTTCAGCTTTTAAGCACTGGTTATTCACAACACTGTAGTCCAATGAAAAGGGTAAAAACGTGTTTGTCTTCTGCACTCCCTTCATGGTGTCCATCTGTGTGAATGAGTCTTTGATGACATTATGATTTGATGTAAATCTTTATGTGCTGTAATGGAAGAAGTGACCCCACAAGCCTTAAAAAAACTACAAAAATGTGTTTGAACTGAGGTTTACGGAATAAAATCCACAAAAAATTAATGAAAATGAACAAAATAATCAAAAAAATAAACAAAAGTAAATAAAATAATCAAGGAAAATAAAACAAAAACAAAACTGCACTAAAAAAAGAACGAAATAGAAAAAAAAAAACCCTCATTTATATTGTTTTCTTTTTGGAGAAAATGAACAAAAATTAAATAACCTCATTACAATGAACAAAAATGAATGAAAACAAACAAGCAAGCAGCACATTAGTTTTTCCTCAGTCTCAAAATGCTAAATTTTAACCATGTGACATATATTTTTTGGATTTTTTTGCCTTTTATTTAACCAGGCAAGACATTAACAACACATTTTTATTGCCAGTGGTGACTTGGCAAAAAGCGGCTCCGCTATGTCTATTTTTCATATGATGTCTTATCTTATGGGACTTGAGAAGCTTTGTATGATTTAACCTCAATTCCTTAATTAACAACATATTCAGAGTTACTAGGTTAAAGTATTTTCGCAAAAATATCTAAAATTATACCCCTTAAGTTGTGACACTAGAATGGCCCCTGTTGTTCAGTAGGGGCAGATATGTGTCTGTCAGTAACTGGATCTGTATCACCCAGCCCTTAACCCTTTAACAAGCATTGTGACCACATGGTTCACCTTTTTGAGTGATTCGAAGGCTCAAGTAAAATCTCAGTTAAACCCATTTTTGGCAGTAACAAAATAATCAAGAAGCTGTAAAAAAAAAAGACAAATTGCCCAAGAAAATGTGCATTAACAAGACAAATAACCAGAAAAATGAGGAAAAACTAATGAAACATTCAAGAAAATGCATAAACCAGAACAAATTAATGAAAAACGTGAACAAAAATGATCAAGAAAATAATAAAATAAAATTAAAAAAAATAAGCAACAAAATAAGCTTTAAAATTTGCCAAATTGTTCAAGAAAAATGAACAAAAATTTAGCGAAGAAATGAAGAAAATAAATGGATTAAATAAAACAAGTTACAAAAAGTACTTTAAATGAGTAAAGTGATTGAGTTTAACTTTTTTTTTGTTCATTTTGATGGACTGCGAACAAAATAAGCACTATATCAAAGTGAACAAAATCTTCTAAAAATCAACATTTGTAAATGAACAGATAATAAAGGTAATGAAATCAACCCAACATTGACCAAAATCTTGCATACCATCGAAAGTGTTTTCTTTGGGGGACAAATGCACATTTTACAAAAACTGAGTAGTACAAATCCCCCTATCCACCCTGAAACCTGCTTATTGTGAAAACAAAAGAGAATAATAGCAATAAAATAATGTCACTACACAATGTGATAAACTGAAAAAAAATATGAATACTGTTGATTATTACAAAATTCAGGTGTTATTATAATTGGAAGTGAAAAGTTATTATGTTTCGGTGATTTATTTTAAAATGCGTTAATACTTGAAAAGTTAAGAGATAAACAGACAGTTTGCCTGATGGAGGTTTGCAACCGAAACGCTGCCACTAAATATTTCATAGCAAGTTCCGACAGTGTGCAGGCGTTTATCTCTTAACTTTTCAACGGACACTGTTTCTCCCATGCACTTGTCATCAAAATTAGATGTGGAAAGATTTTTTTTACAAAATGCATTGCTGCAACATAACATAACAAAAAAATATCAAGAAAATGAAAAATGCATGCATGAAATGAATATAGTAGCCACAAAAATCATCAAGAAATGAACAAAATTGTAAACCAAATGAACAAAAATCACAAGCAAAATGAACAAATAACACAAAGATGGAGAAAAAAATCCAAAAACTAATGGAGAAAGTAAAAATACTAAAAAGTTTAACAAAAAGGCTCTGCAGTCCTGAAGTATTGAGAAGATTGAGCTTTACAAAAGCCCTTGCTTTTGCAGTGACGGATTTTTTAGCCTCTACTGCTGAAATGTTTTTTGTTGTACAATCTCATTTTTATTTATTTGACCAATGTGGTTGATTTTATTTGCCGAAGTCTTCTTGTATTTATTTCAAACAAACTGCTGCCGTTGCTTCTAGGGCTGTTGTGTCTGATTGTTCACAGCAGGACTAATCCATAGCCACTATCAGCCGTTCAGAGCGACAAAAGCAACAATTGTCAGAGTCTTTGATTGTTGCCGTGTTAACGTGATGGGACAAGGAATATGTTTTGAGTCTGTTAGAAGTAAAAGGTGCTGTCCATGACGCTTCCCAACATGACAGACAGCAAGTAGCCAATCATTTGTGGCGTACCGATATAAATGATTAAATAGGTGACCTTCCAGTCAACATGGCTTACAAATTTATACTTGTCAAGCTAGTATATCTGTTCTTTTCTTACCTGTACCAGATGTTGACAGAATCTGAAATGCAGGCTGTCTCTCCTCAGTCATCCTGTGGTTAGATCACCGGACAACGACCAGGGCTGTACGGTATATTGAGGCCAATGCGGAAGTAACTTAAAGTTGTAAAACCCCAGGGGCACCGTTCACTGGTCTTCAAGAAGCTCTGACTTCTGTAGAGTTGCACTGGACTTCTCTTTGAAAATACTGTGCGAATACATTTTTGTCATGAATCATCATGGTCTCAAACATTTTATTTTGACCCTTTGATAAGTGATCTGGTGGTCCACCTTTAACTTTTTTGCTCCATTATTAAGATGTTACACCAAATAATACAACCAATCACTGCTGTGCTGGAGTTGATTGATTGTTGTAAGATTTGTAGAAATTAAGACTTACATATCAAGTCATAACAGACAACATGAGTATTATCAACAAATTAATGCAGAAAAGACACATTAATAATCAAACAGAAAAAATACTCATCAAAAAGAACAAACAAGGAACAGAATAATCACAAAAGTTGAATAAAATGCACAAAATAATGAAGAAAATAAAGAAAACTGAGGCACCTAATGAACAAAATCAGAAAATGAATGAGTAACCTAACAATCCTCAAAATTACCAAAAGAAATAGCAAAATAATCAACAAAATAATCAACAAAGTGAGCATATTTGACACACCTAATTTATTTATTTATTTTATTTTATTTAACAGGCTCTAGGCCCATAAAAAAGAAAAGAAAAATAGACAATACACAAACAATTATAAAAGACACCTATACCAGTGCTTCCCACCAGACCAGAATAGCCATAAAAAAGCAAACTAATCCACAAAATTATCAAAAAATGAAAAATAAACAAGAAAATGAACAGCATAATGAAGGAAAATAACCAAATAATCTTTACTTATCAAAAACAAACAGAATGAACAAGAACAAGTAGAATCAGGAAGGTTGATGAAAATTACTGGTTATTAAATAACCAATAAAATAAACAGAAAATGAAGTGTAATTAAAAATTGACAAAAAAAATCAAAGAAACAATGAAAAAATGAAGAAAATGGATGATAATGAACAGAATAATCAAGAAAATTGGTGAAAATTAGCAAAATAATCCACAAAATTAAACAAGAAAATGAAAATATAATAAGGAAAATGAACAAAGAATGAACGAAATGATCAAGAATACAAAAAAATATTAAAACAAATGAACAGAATAATCAGGAACATTGATGAAAATTTAAAAAATAATCAAGAAAATAAAAACAATACAAACAAAATAATTAGGGCTGTTAAAATTATTGTGTTAATATTGATTAATCCATTTGCATGATTAATTAGATTAAAATTTTCAACACAATTAACGTGTTAGCACAATTAATGCACAATAACTCATACATCAAGGAAAAAGTGATGAAATCTTATGTTACATTTGACCCATCTCACTGTTTACTGCTTCAAAGTCAATTTAAATATAGAAGTATAAGTCTTTACATATTTTGAAACAAATTACATTAGTTACTGATGAAGACAGTGAACCACATGTAAAAAAGCAAAAACGCCTCAGCAGAACTTTACAGAGGTTCTGTTAAGGTCTACAAAGCAGGTGTAATTTCCTTTAGTTAAACAAGTTTAAATTAGAAAAAATATACATTTTAGTGTAAAATAAGTAATTTTAGTTGAGTGTCTATATCACCTTCTGTCATGAGTGTTTTTGCTCTGACAAAATGAAAAACAACAAATGGATATTAATTGTAATTAATCAAAATTAATCCGGTGACCCTGTGATTAACTTAGATTAATATCAAATGCGTATCAATCGTAATTAATCAAAATTAATCCACAGTGATTCTGTGATTAATCAGATTAAAATTTTTAATTGTTTGACAGCCCTAAAAATGATCAAGAAAATCACAAAAATTATCAAAATAATTAACCCAATGAACAAAATAATCAAAAAACTGCCAAACCCTAGATAAAATTGTGTCCAAGACCCTTTTCGGATCCCAACATTATAGGTTTGGGAAAAGCAGATGTAGCAGATTGTAAAATAGGAATCTGTTTCCCACTAAAGTCAGACAACAGAATGTGATGCAGAGTAGCTCAATGCAGGCGCTCGGACCCTGGTGTCAGCAGCTGAAGGACTTGTTTCAATATTGCCCCGAAACACATAACCTCACAGCCTATCTCCACTAATACGGAATATAAATCAGTTGCTGTGAACCTGGGTGAGTGTAAATGTCATTACACCCTATAGTGCATAATCATTGTGTTTCTCAATCCCACATTGTATCTGCACCAATACACTATGCACCATTGTTGGAAACAGTACCATGCTCACCCAGTGTCACTGTAAATCAAGCTGCCTCATGCTGTAGAAATGAGATGAACGAAACCTAAAACCTCATAGAAGCCTTTCTACATCTGTGCAATGAGAACATTTTAATGACGCTGCCTCTAGTGCATGATTTAACCAAACACAAAAGGGAACAATAGCAATTTAATTTAATCCAAATGTATTTAAATATTCATTATATACATCAGCTCTGTGCTGGATCACTTTCATCTCACATTTCATAAGTATCTTTTAAAGCTATGCAGTTTGGTGAAAAAGTTATATTGCGACTATTGTCTGCCATATAGTAAGGGAACTGCACACATCACTCATTTAGAAATGCCAAGTCAGTGAAAAAGTAAAAAAGTAAAGATATACAAGATCTTCAAACAATACAAAATCATGGTATGACTTTCTTGCTCATGTTTGTGCAGGGGTGTTCTTTATGTTGTTTTTCCATTTTTGCTAATCAGATCACCCTAAAACCTCCTATATCTGGACATTTAAAGGTCTCATATAATGTTGGGAAACCAGTTGTTTGGAGCAGCCCACTGTAAACGAATAGAGAGGTGACCTCCAGTCAACGTGGCTTACAAGCTCCACTATAACAAGCACACAGAGTTGAAAACAGTCACACCAGTAGCTACTACAAAGCTAGCATCTGTAGCTTATTTAACCACAGGATGACTGAGGAGACACAGTCTGCATTTCAGATTCTTCCAACATCTGGTACAGGTAAGAAAAGAACAGACCCACCAGCTTCATAACTATGAGGCTCTATGCTGTTGTGAGGTGTTGTACCCACCCACTTTTCATGAAAACATGATCTGACCTGATTAATTGAACGGCAGATCATCCCTGAAGTGACCTGGGTCATATTTTGTTTACAGTGGCCATGGCTACTGTAAACATGCAATAATGAAGTTGTCATTGGTAATTTCCTCAGAAAAATATGATGTGAAATGTTGGGAGTTGCTAATGAGAGTGGGGCTATTTTTAACTTAAATATGATTTGTCATAGCTCATGGTGTTTTTAAATTTTGAATTCTCATGGTTTATGGGAGTGGGACAAATTAATTTTAGCTGCACTATGATTGGTGTTGATTTATAAAAATTGAAAATTGTTTTGTTGTTATACTGTATATTTTGTGTGAATTTCTCAGGACTGTCAATAGTGAGCAAGTTCATATTCTCCCAGCTCTTTACATTACAAGGGTCAAATAAAGTTCAAAACCCGGGTGAGATGGATTTTGACAGTCTGGGATAAGTTGCAATCATACATTTTGCAATTATATAGCATTTACATAGGCTGATATTGCAATTACAATTTGAATGCAAACAACTGTACAGTCCTCATACCTATCAAATTTCAAACTACATAATTATGTTTGATTGTTGTTGTATGTGTTCTAAATGCAATTAAAAAGTACACATTATTTATTCAATAGTTAGAATAGAATAGAATAGAATACAATACAATACAATACAATACAATAGACTTTATTGCCCCCAAGGGGAAATTTGTCTTGGGCACAGCGCTACAGCGTTACTTCAGACAAGGTCTGAAAACATGCCCTGACCTCATTCACACAAAGCCATACCATTTACAAATATAAAATAGACACCAACATTAAAATACAACAGTGCAGAGTACAATCAGTGTGAAGGACTGTACATAACAAAATTAAGTGCCAATATGTTGTGGCTGCACTGTTCAACCTTTAGTTGAATTCAGCATCTTAACTGAAGCAGGAACACAGGACAGCCTCAGTCTGTAAGTTCTACACTGTGGCATTCTCAGCCTCTTGCAGGCCTATCGCTTTATTTACTACCTTACAGTAGCTATTTATTTCTGCATTGTGAATCGCTATATCCGTCATATTGCTCATATATGGATCAAACTTTGTGGTTTGATTTAATCTATTATGGTGTTTCCCTATGTTTTTTTGTTTTTTTTAGCTTTCATTAGCTGCTTGTGGCATTACAAGGACAAATGTTGAATTTGGTCCTATCTCAAAATGGTGATGAATCCTTTACAAATCTTCTGGATCCAGACAGTGATTCAGATCACTCCCAGAATCTAATCAATTAGTTCTTGTGCTTTCCTGAAAAATCCTGAAAATTTGATCTAAATCTGTTCAAAACTTTTCAAGTTGTGTTGTGACTAAACAAACATAAACTACAGTAACACCAACAAAAAAATTAACTTCCTTGGCAGAGGTAACAAAAAGCAAAGAAAATTAAAAGTTACACCGTCCATTTACTTTAAGACTGCAAGTCTGCTTAGGAGACTCAAACTCTAATTTTTATGATTTACAGAATATAACAGCAATTTTTCGGTATTCTAAAGGACTGTATTTTCCTTGACATGGTTGCAACAACTCAAGTGCAGAGTTCATCGATTAACAGTAAAGAAAGAATAATTGCTATTTAATTTGTCTTCGCCTTTAGACAGTAGGCAAATTATACAAATACAAAATCAGTTCAGAGTCACATCAAGGTCTTCACTTGCCTGAATAGTTATTGTACAGAAGGAGCAAACTCCTTATCTCTGGCTGTGTGTTATCTTTCACTCGGTGTGTGCATTTATACATAGGTATGTGTGGGAACATTTTTGTGTAATCTGGTGTGATCATTGTTTCCTGATCTCTGAACTCGGTATTGTTGGAAAATATGCTTGGTATTAGGCTGACGTGGTGTAGGACAAAGATTCAGTCACTTAACAATGTTTTAACACTGAGTGAGCTTCAAACCCTCTCACTGTATTCTGGTATGTTTCTCTTCACTTCAAATTGTATACCATCTTGATAATAAATGGCTCTGCACTGACTAAATGAATACGGGTCAACCATTTCTCAGTGACCCACACTCTAATAAATCTAATTTCTAAGAGACTTTTCTCCTTGACACATCCTCCATGAAATATTCTCAAGTCTAGGAGAAAATGAATTGACCACTTCTGAAGCTGCTACAACGGTCATGCGCCTCTGACATCTACTGCTGGCAACCACAAATGTTGGATTGGTCACAGCTCCAAGGGGCAAAGCTGTCCCTGTTGATCCTGTTACTCAGGTGCTGAGAGTGCCCCCTAGAGATGGGGGAAGTCATTACTCATCCCCTGTGATAAAGATGGCCCATGTTTTGGTGTGAGTTTTTCATTGTATTTTCTAAAATGGCACTTGACGTCCTTTCACACATGCTCCCTGGAACCATATTGAATCCTTGTCCTTCTGCACATTGGAGCATGGCAGGCAACCGCATCCACGCATGGCAACACCAGCCCGACAACCATCGCCTAGCAACGCACGTCCTCTGCCCCAGGAGGAATCTGGAGGTCTCTGCTGTAGTCACACCATGCATTTCCTGGAGGGCAATCAGCTTTTCCCTCATCTCTTCTCTAACTCCCTCGCTCACCTCTGTGTGCTCTGTGTGCTTCTCTCTTCCTAACATTTCATTCCAACTGGCTTAGCTGTTTTGGAAAGAGTCTTGAGCAGTTTTTGGGGGGCGATGGAAATAACAAGGCCACAAAATTTTAAAAAGTAATAACCGACTGTTAGAAACGTTTGGCAAGGAGAAAGAATTAGCAAGAAGAGGTCGGGTACATTTTAACTCCAAAAAGATGATGTTGCAGTGCATGTGTTTTTATTTTCAGAGATAGATTTTGCATCTTCTCCACTTAATTTCCAAAACACGTAACAAGTGTGTCCTGCCAAAAGAAAAACTTTAGCATGACCCTGCGTGACCTTTTGAAAAATAGTAGAAAACAAACAAAAAAAGGAAGAAACTCTACTGATCCTTTGTGCGACTGGAGTCAGCGAATTATAACAGCCCCTGCGCGCGACTGCTAATATCCATGTTCCTTTCCCCTCTGTGCTAGTCCCCTTCCTTCCAGCACCACAAACCACCATTCCCACAGTATTCCCATGACTCTCTGCTGCTCCCCCTCTCTTCCCTCGAAGGGCCCAGACTTCACCAAAAGGCAGAAGGGCTGCGTTGGCGAGCAGCTCGAGCTGCTTTAGCCCACCTTCCTCACATCTGAGAACCTCTGTGAAATCCTAATCCCCAGAGCAGGGTGAAGCACAGGCCCAGCTTGCCTGACCTCTCCGGTTGCCATGGATACAGCGCACTATAAATAAAACAGAGGGGGCTTTTTTTCAAGCAGTTTGGCAGGGCTGTGTGGCCTGCTCACTGGTGGGGCTTATTTTCTCTCTGCCTCCCTCGTTCTGTCTCTCTTCACTCTCATTCTACTCCCCCTTCACTTATTCTCTCAATCACTGAGTGTCCAACCTCTTCTCTCTCGTGTACTTCCTCCCTCTCCATGTCTTCATTCAACGCTTTCATTCACTTCTTCAAACTAGGACACCTGTATTACTCCGGTACCATACCTGCCTTCAGGTATATTCACTTAATTCTCCCCAACCTTGGCAGTTTAACAGCCATTAAGGGAGTAAACACACAAAAAGGCAACTTGTTCAGCTGGTAGCAATTTACATCCATCCAGTAAACACACAAGTCTCAACAGAGGCCAAGTTGGTAAAAAAGAAGACCTATTTTCCTGGTGGTGGCAGAACGGCATCCAGAGATGAGGGAGGCGATGTGTGCTCGTGCACTGAATCAGGACTGTGCTGCAGATTTTTGTCTGGCGAGGCAAATCTCAGGAGGCTGGAAAATAATTTGGTCATGGCTGTGGGAGGTTGTTGGGAGTAGGAGGAGGGTGGGTGATGTAGGGGAGAAGGTTTGAGGGGTGACTAGTTGGTGGGAGGAGGAGGGGGTAGGGTTTTGACCGTCTCGCTGTGGTGAAAACATGCTTGACACTTCATTCCTTTCCAGTTAATGTGGAGAGGACTGCAGGATATTAACCCTCTGCCTGCCTTTTGATGCTTGGTTTCTACCGTTGCTCAATACTCATAGCTCACAACACTTGCTGCCATACTCAGCTCAGGGCTAAAGCATTCCAGGACAGTGTATGGAAAGGATCTGTCCTGCTTGGCGTAGGAGGGATGGATACAGTATACATTATTTTCCGGTATCTTGTCTGCATTTGATGAGTGTAATACTGTGAGACAATATGACAGGCCTGCTGTGCAATCCTGAGAAGCTGTCACGGTGATTTGAAAATTTGACCATCACATGCCAGATACTCTTTGTCTGGGAGAAATCTGAAGTGTAAGCCACATTTCCTGGACCATCTGCCTCATATGAATTACACAAAAGAGAAGAAGACCGGCACCAATAAACATCCATAATGTTGCCTGGGAGACAGAGGTCACATGAGAAGATGAGTCACAGGAACCCAGAACTACCTAGAAACCAGTACTATTGAGTGGTCCCACATCATGGTGCTCTTTACAGTTTGGTGACATGCCGAACGATTAGTGTCGTGTCACTGCATAAATGACAGTGAGACGTGCTGCTGGCAAAAGACAAGTGTGTAGTTTGATTAAATGGGGCCTGAACTGGAATCTACTTCAGTGCCACTTCCTGTTTTTTTACCAGCATTGGGAAGGCTATTTTTTTACACATTACGAGTTATAAATGATGTAACTATTCTAATTACCTCATAACTAATTGGATGACTTTTTGATAACTTTTCTAACAAATGTCCTAAAAGTCAAATATGTAGACCCAATAAAATTTAGCAGTGCAGAACAACTTTATTAAATTGTGGCCGTTGTGATTTGGCTTGTGGCTTATTAATTCTACGGTTGATTCTTCTTTGCTCCATGCATCTTGGATGTGGGTGAAGTTCTGCCAACACCTTCCATTTTGCTTAGAAAAACAAATATGTTGTAGAAAAGAGGCAGAGATAGCCTCAGGAAGAAGCATAAAGATATTTAGGGGAAAGATTGAGTCAAAGAAATCATCAGTGTTATGGATGTAGGCACCTGAGACAAATATTGGCTTAGAAAATGAGTAAACCCTTAAAGACCTAGAGAGAAGATCTTTTGCCGCGCCTAACTCTCTCGCATGTTGTGACAGTGAGCATCATAAAGTTGAATATTTAATGTGCCAATTTCATATTTGTATTGTTGAAAAAGAATGAGTTTACCAATGATTTTAGAAAAAAATTACAGTACCTTTGCAGGTTTTTGACAATGCACTGAGCTGTCATCTAGGTCTTCCAGGGTTAATCATTTCAAAAACTCCATGACCACAACTTAGCTGCACAAGGTGAGGTGGTTATGGGAGTCTGGGGGAATGTCTGTTAGGGAATACATGGATTGGGGCAGTAGTTCCATCCATGTCATCTATATTGTGTTACTAACTTTGTTTCTTCCCTGTAGTTCTGTGTTTTCTCCCCCTCTGTTCTCTCTCTCCTTAACCTTCATACAGGCCTCTAGATGTTTTTGATGTGCTGTTGCTGGTTGTGGGCCGGTCCGGTGTCTGTTGGTGCTGTCCTGTGTTTGTGTTGTTTGTGTTCTCTGCTCTTGTCTTTTGTCTCCCCACTGTCCACTAACCCCAGCCGGTCAAGGCAGATGACTGCCTGCTCAGAGCCCTGGTTCTGCTGGAGTTTTTTCTCTTTCATTAAAGGGTTTTCCCTACACATAAGGCTTGCAGAACCTCCTACACATGAGGTTCTGTTGGATTTACTCTCCATTTAGTCTTTGAGGTTTCAACCTTAAAGTTGTGAAGTGCCTAGAGATAATCTTGGGTTATGATTGCCGCAATACAAATAGAATTGAATTGAATTGAGTATTTATATGTACTGTGATGCCAGCATGGTTTGTGGGTGTACCTGGCTGTTTTAAGTGATCTAGGGGCACCTCAGGGGCTCACCTGGTAGAGTGCACTCACATACCTCAGACCTCATAAGAAAAGGCACAGGTTTGAATCTGGCCTGTGGCCCTTTGCCACTCCTCACTCTGCTCTCCCATCTTTCCTGCCTCTCTACACTGTATCTATCAATAAATGCCCAATATAAGTCTTTAAAAAAATGATCTTGGTCATGGTTGATCGTACGCAAGGTAATTTGCTGTACCATGTATTGTCTATAGGAGGATGTTTAAGTTTTTGAAATCTCAACTCATCCTCAGCACAACACACCAACACAACTTCACACAATAATATGAATGTGGACAAGTCTTACATACTGAATCTTTACCTAGTCCAAAAAACATAATACTTTAATGCAAAAAACATTTTTGAACAAGAGTATAGCCACTCGACTTGCTATATATAAAAGCTTTTACTGTAACACCAATATGTGAATGTAATCCCTTTGTAATCACCATTGTTCAGATTAGTACCTGCTTCTGTTTTTCATGTATTTTTCCTCATACTGCCATTCTGATGCCCTAATTACCCCCTAAGATGGCTCTTTACTAATTTCACAAGCAGCAGCTACTATGTAATGCATATGAACCTGAATCTGACCATTGATGTGCTGCTGGTGTGTGTTTGTGTGTGTTTCTGCAGACCTGGAGAGTAGGGAGTTAATGCAGGCAGGACTGTGGCAGTCCTCCTGCCCCTCAGCCAGATTAATCATGCAGGAGAGACACAGCAGGCCCCCGTTCATTCTGCCTGGGGGTGAAGCTGTGCCCGCATGCTCTCCGTATCACATGGCCCTGGCCCCCTCTCTTCTCCTCTTTCTCGCTCTTTCTCTCTCTACTGGGAGTGCTGTGGATGGGGCTGGTAGTGGAAGAGGATGAGGAAAAGGAGAGGGGTTATCAGTGGTATGGTGGAACGCCACAGACGGCAGTATAGCTTTCTTTCTTTCTTTCCTCCACATTGTTGCTTTTCTGTCTCTTCCCCCGTCATCTCCCCTTCTGTGGGTGTGAAGCGAGGGAGGCAGGAAAAAAGAGAGAAACAGGCGTCCATCTCTCCTGCAAAGAGACAACAACAGTCTCTTTTTTATCTCCCGTCCGAGGGCCCTGACGACAGCAGTGGCCAGCCTCGGTGGATGAAGAGGAGAAGTGTGTAGGGCGTGGGGGGTGGGGGCTGGCATACCAAGGGACTCGCCACAGATATCTCCTGGAAACTGCTCAATGATGTCTCTGCGCATCAGAGAACAGCTACAGCCATTGTTAGACTCATTGGGAGGCAGGGATTTACAGTTGCGTGCTTCAGCATTTTTGAACATGTTGCACGAGTACCTACACTGTGTGTCCAGTACAACTCTGTATGCTTCAGGATGTGTTACTTTGCAAGTCTCCAAGTTGATTAGCTTAGTGTAAATCTGATTATAAACAGTAAATTTATAGGCTTTGCTTCCTCTTGAGCAGTTTGTCTAATCACAATGCACTTGCCTGTCTAAAAGTGACACTGGTGCCTCCATCTCCATTGAGGCTTACAAAGATAAACTAGATCCATGGGCGTATAAACAGCACTGAACTGTTTGCCCCACATGTTTTGCCTCCTTGGTCTTATCACTTTGGCCGTGAAATGACACAGAGATAAAGCCACGTTGTTCTTTGCTGAAATGTTTAGGTCTTTCAAAAGAGCCTTTTGACAAAGCCTCGTTTAAGAAATTGTTAAAAAGTCTGGCCTTAAACTTTCTTTGTTGGTATCAATGGGACAAAATAAAACTCTCCTTTAACAATGTGATCTGAACTTCAAGTAGATGCATGCATTTTCAGATGCACAACACAGCTTTATTCAGTTTCATCAAAACAATGACTGCAATGACTGAATTTCACCTAAAAGAAAAATGCAGTCGCAATGAGTAAAGTGTGTTTGTGAATGAAAGAGTTTTGATGAATCAGTGTTATGCTGCACTTCTCAGAAACAGCTGACACATCTCACTATTGCAACAGCATCCCGACAACACATAACAGAGTCCCCTGTGGAGAATACAGTGACTGTCATATCTCACTGTAATGTATTAGTGGCTTACATTACATGTTTACTGGTGCAGTTGTAGTACAGTGACACCAGAATACTCTGTCTATTGCATGTCTTGGTTTCACATGTTCAAGTTGCTGTTTTCAGTAACTATCTCAACATTTACATCAATATTTTCATTCACCTTGTATTTTATGTTTATGCTATGTCCATATATTTTAATATCAAACTTCAGAAGGACAGCTTTCTTAAACAAAGATACTCTATCACAGCAGGGGGAATTCTATTATTAATTCATAAATGTTGTATCAAATTAATAGCTAAAGCACTGTTTTAATTCACTTGCAGAGTTGATTTGATCTTCTTTAAAATTGTTGGTCAGCTGCATAACCTGAGAACCTTCACAGACATATTAAGCGTCTAACATTAGCCAAAGAACCACTAATCTGCAATGGAAATCAGAGACGCAGTATAAAAGTATGCTGCACAATTTTAGCTTTAAAAAACATTTAAATTCCATCTAGAGGCATAGAGAGCATTTTTAGTGGAAATTAAGCAAGAAATTTATGAGCACTGGTGCAACAAGCACGGGGTGTTGAAATTAAATTCTTACTTTTGCCCTGGTTAACATGCAGACCTGTTTACTGAGGCAGGGTATTAGAAAGACTTTCAATGAAACAGTGAACTGCTAATTGTACCACATGTCAGTGTTGTTTCTTTACATTCTAACAAACAGTGTTATTATTTATGAGTGCATTTATGATTACAGAAATTAAAAGGAGGAATGGCATTCATAGTAAACAGTTTTTTTGGAATACCAGAAGAAAGAAAACCATTGGAGTTTATAGTGGATACTTATTAAGGATGTGAGTTAAGGCATGTGCAGACAGAAAGAAATTCACAAGCTGCATTTTTTGACACAAGGTACAAAGATTACATAACTTTATTTTTTCTGTGATTGCACCATACAAGCTTGTCATCAAAGAGACAAGTCCCTGATGAGGCATTGCAATAGTGTTAAATATCCCATTACAAAACAACTGTCTCCCTATAGAAAATGTAAAAAACACAACCACACATCAGCAAAATAGCACAGAGAAAATGTAGAAAAGTAATACAGATCTTAGGTGGTTTATTTGGCAGCGACTGTCTAACTTGCCAGGATTTGATCCGCTGGGAGTGACAGATGAGGCATTTGGCACTGTCATTGGTCCACAACAGGTCGCAGTGAGGCCGCTGCCAGGTGGCAGAGCAAAGCATATACTGCACTGTGACAAATAAACAACCCTACAGCATTCCCAGGGAAGGTACAGCAGGATGAACCCTACTGTACCACATTTCACAATCTCCTGCCTGTCCATGTCCATTCATTTGTTCAACATGCCAAAAAAAGGAAAACACTGAATCATGGTCGTATCTTTATATGTGCTAGTACAAACTATCTCATCAGGGATCAAAACAATTTCAGTGATAAGTAAACAATATTGGTTTTACAGGCTTGTTGAACTTAAAAGATCATGTTTGTATTTTTCCACACTGCTCAAAGTGAAAAGCATAATACAATAATGAATACATATAAAAGTCAAAAATTCCCTGGCAAAGTGTAAGTTATACAAAAAGAAAATTCAGTTGAATCAGTTGCTTTAGAATTTCTTTCCCAGTAAGTGTGTTTACAGTACTGAATCCACAAATAAAAGAAAAAAAACATTACATTCAAGCTTCATTTGAACATTTCTATTGTCTTGCTTTGTGAGGGATCACCATGGTGTGAGAGTGACCATTTCTGAAAGCCACCTGTGGGAAACTAAATCCCATCATCGTGCATCAGCCCAGGCTTTACATCAGGTGTGTAATAATGTCCAGTGAGGCTTAGAGTGACTCAGTGGGACCGGTGAAGCTGAGTGGGCATCTTTGCGTCATTGTGTGTGGATTACCTAACAGAAGGTGCGGCTGTTAGACGAAGGTGGCTAGGCTTGGAGGGGATGGGTGGCTTTATGCCTCGGGAAGAGGTCTGTGCAGGGGATGTAGTGCTTTCGGCGCTGAAGGTTTTCATCAACTGTGCCACCCTGCCACGCCCTGCGCAGGGTGTCATGTTCCCTGATGATCCAGCCTCCTCTGTGGCAGCCTTCTGGTACACTTGAGATGACCCAACATCTGAAAAAGGACAGAGGTTTACTTTGAAGCTCTAAAAACATATGACACGCTGATTTTAGTCTCCAATGACACAAAAATAGCCTGTGCTGAGATTGTAACAGTAATAAGAGAGTAAGGCACAGTGTTTTTTAATGTCATACAGAATTATTAATACTGCCTAATGCGTATTAGTTATACAAACATTATTACACAAGGAGACCAAGTGAACCAAATAAAGCAGAAGTAGTGCGTGATACTTGCCATTATCATTTATTAACATGCAATACAAAAAATAAAATGCATCTCATTTCTAGTTCAATTATTGGGTTGACACACGTGTAGTGTCTGTCAGTATATTTCTTGATATCCGACCATTTTGCTGCACCGATCACAGGGTGCCACAGGGTTTAAAGAAAAACTGCAGTTGCTAATGTCTTGCTACAGCAACAGACGCAACACCTTTTGCCAGAGGACATGAAGTAAAAATTTCTAAAAACCGACGCATTGTTTTCATTTCAAAAATATTTTATTTCAGATAGTCGTGAGATACAGGTTAGTTTTACCCTACTGACTCTATTAGCTATTGGTCTATTAGCATTACAAGTGTTAGGCATGCATGTTGTTTTTGTGAAAGTAGGAGTCTAATCTTCTTCATTATTTTCTCTTCTACTTCTTCTTTTCTCACCCTTTTCTACCCCCCCCCCCTTTCATCCACTTCCCTGTATCCCACTCTGCCCAAGCAGAGGTCATCCTCAATGGAAGTGTAGTGGGGACACAGCTGGGTGTAGTTGGTGTGTGTGTGTGTGTTCTTGGTGAGGTACTGTGTTTGGAAGAGGGTGTAATTGAGGGAGGAATGGAGGGAACAGGAGTAACGGAGGGAAGGGAGGGCCACAGGGACGGCAATGGAGAGCAGACAGACGCTGCTCAGACACCAGAAGGCTTGAGGAGCCACATATTTTTAGCGTCATCCCCGGGGGACAGAGATATGTGAGAGCGCCCGCGTGCACGGCTACAGATGCACACAACCTCACAGACACAGAAGTGAAAACATGTGCAAGCATATACACACTTTCTAGTAGTTGAATTTCAAGAGACCCACACATGTTCTCACGTTACATTCAGGTCTGTGCGTGCACATACTCACACACACAAACAGACAAACATACACCCTTGTGGAGCCCTCCTGCTCATGGATTCAGTCACGCATGCAGCCATCTCTGACGAACACACAGTAAAGAATAGTCACACACATACACAGAGGTGGGGTACTGCCAAAACTACACAGGCACTCCTGGGGCCAGGAAACCTTTAACGCTCTTGATGTCTCACAGGCCTGAAAGAGAGAAACCTAAAGTAGCCTTTAAGGTTGTCTCATTGTTTATTGTTGTTTACTCTCCTTTCTCTCCTCTTCGTCACTCTCTCAGCCCCTCCCTGTGGCTTTAACACCTCACTCCACCTTCCTCTTCATCTTCCTCTCCCCCTGTCTTGCCTGCCTTCCTCTGCCCCCTGACCCGCAGTTCCTGTGTTAATGTCCTCTCGCCGCGCTGCGTGGGCTTGCCTCTGATTGTCTCGTTGTGTTGTGTGGTCACCACGGAAACCTTGGATAGGCTCCAGCAATTGAGGCTGACACACATTCAGGCACGCACCAAGTGCACACGCAGACACACACACTGAGATACGTACAAACACAAATGCAGGCACATACACACTCGTGGTCAGAGAGTTTTTTGAGCTTAGAGCCTTGGTGCAGGTCTGAGTGGAATGCTTAATAGAGAGACGGAGGGATAGAAAGAGAAGGAAGGAGAGAAATAGTGTTATTGTCCAACAATGACACAAATGGACTTGAATTGGTCTTAAAATATAATAAAGATATGTTGCATTATTTCCTGAAAAAGTCCCCATACCCATACCTGCCAACAGGTTACATGATCAACCTGTCTTAACACATCCAGAAAATACTCAAATCCACAGCTTTCTGCCTCAAACTCAACAGCAGCTGCACCTTTTGCTCTGTCAGCAGCAGCTTTAAAAGCCATTAAAGCTACCTGTGAAAACACCTATTTAAATGAAAGAGAATATCCACATTAAATCACTCTACAAAGATTGATGAATCTCCTATTCGAGCTTTTGGACGCCACTCCTCACATCTTTGTCCAGCTCGTAAATGTACAAGGAGGACAAAGAAGAGGGGGCTGGGAAGCAATGTCACTGACCAGGCTAGCACAAAAATTAAAGACCAATCTATCTCTTTAAAGACCTCCTCGTCTGTGGTAGAAAGAGAAGAGGGGGCGAGGGTGAGGAGGTGGGGGGCAGAAGTGGGGCAGAGGGCAGAATTCCCGAGCAGCACGGCTGTGGACTGAAGGGCAGGGAGGAGAGAAGGTGTGTGTGTGTGTGTGTGTATGTGTGTGGGGGTGTGTGTGTGTGTGGAACCAGAGGGGGGGCCCTCCTGTGTGGGGGGCTGGGGCCCCTGTCACTTATCAGCTCTAGCTGAGCGTCGCCCAGGGCTAGAGTCGGGAAACAGCGCTGGAATGTGTGTCCTTCCCTCTGAAGGTGAAGAGAGAGGAGAGGAAAGCCGACCGACAGACTGAGAGCGGTTTATAAACATGAACACACAAACACACGCATGGACACACACACGGATGTCCATATGAACACACGCTGCCAGCTGCTGGAGATTGATACATTCTCCTCTTACATACTTATATTCATCTCCTGCACGTTAACACATGTCCACATCATGCAATGTCCTAAATGTCCTCTGATTAATACATTATTACTCGATCTATGTGGTATCTACACACCTTTGCAAGTTATCAGAATTATCATTACACCTTCGCTTTAATTTTTATGCAAATGATCCACAATTTTGCCATAGGATCAGCTCTAGGACATGTCATATGTTTTTCACTCACTGATCAACCAACTTTCACCCAAATATTTAATCAAACAGCACCTGAAAGTTGGTTTTCCTGCTAAAGACTGCTTGCTTTTTATGTTTATATCAGCTCAGGAAATACTTTAAGCACCAGAAATTTGTAGAAAAGGGGAAACCCATATTATATTCAGTGGATATTCTGTGCTACAGTAAGTCAACAATTACCATTTACTGACTTTGCACTGCAATTATTGAATGTTATTCTATGAGAATTTTGGCCTTGAGGCTTTATTTAAAACCAATTTATTTCAATAAAATAAACTTTTCCAAATATTTCAATTAAAATCCAGTAAAGAGTTTTCGCTCACTTCGTGCAGATACAAATAGATGCTAGTCTCTTCCTTGAAAAACATTCAAAGTTTTAGAATTACCCATGATCCTCACTACCTTGAACATCATTTCAAACTTTTCCACTGACTACACTGTGATCATTTTTTCTGAGACTTGTGGCTCTGCAGGTTTGGCCTGTCATAAGCATCTACCTACGAATGTGCTTCTATTGTCACTGCACACAGCATTAAGTCCATTTTCTTAAGTGTTGCGTGGGCCACAGTCCCTGTTCACAGGATACAGGAATCCTTGTCATTACCCACATTCAAAGGCAAACAGCTGAGGCATGAGCCTTATCCCAGTCAGCCTCCTCCTCCCTTTGGAACAAGCTTCCTGCCATTGTCAAGAACAGACACTCTGTCAGTATTTTTTGTCCAGAGTCGAGACACATTTATTCAGCGCTGCGTTCAACCCACTGCAACTCCCACCACACCAGCTGTTCCTTTCCCTTTCCTTTCTTTTCCTTTCCTTTCCATTCCTGTTGCCATCTTTTGTCTCTTACTCGCTGCCCTGCCAATGCCTGATGATTTTCAATCCAGCAGCAAATGTGTGCGTGTGTGTGTACTTACAGTCCACACAGGCTGTACATTAACACATAGTTTTAAAAGCAGATCTTTGTTGCTGTAACTTCTCTGTTTTACATCTTACTCCAGTTCAAATGCCTGTCATATCTGTTTCCTGGCAGTTTAAACTTATCTATGAAATAACTTCAGAACTAAATTTTACCTGTTGCAACTAATGCAGAAACTTTATAGAAAATCCAACGTTTCTCTCATCAGTCCACAGAATATTTGGATAACATTTTTGCTCAGTCTCTTTCTTCTTGTTGAATCATAAACACTGACCTTAATTGAGGCAAGTGAGGCCTGCAGTGCTTTAGATGTTGTTCTGAGTTCTTTTCTGACCTTTTGGATGAGTCATCGATGTGCTTTTGGAGTAATTTTGGTAGGCTGGCCACATTTTGGGTAGGTTCACCACTGTTCCAAGTTTTGTTTCTGGCTCTCACTGTTGTTCATTGGAATCCTAATCCCCGAGAACCCTTTCCTAACTGAGAGGTGTTGATGACTTTGTTTCTCACCATTCTTCAATTTATTCCTTTTTGAGGTCTTCAATTTGTTCTACTTAAGTGATTACTTCACCCAACTGGACAGGTTTGGGTGAGTCTAGAAGCTTTCCAAAAAACAAGGGGGAAGGGGGCAAAGACTTTTTCACACAGAGCCAAGTGAGTTTGGGTATTTTTTTCCCCTTAATAAAGCCACCATTTACTCTGATTGTCAAATATTAATATTTGTTTGATGATCTGAAACATTTAAGAGTGACAAAGAGACAAATACTTTTTCATGGCACTGTTTTTGATGGTGGGACTATGTGCTGTAGTAATCCATGAGCATGATTTCATTCATATTTTTACTGAAGTTGCAGATAAACTATTCATTTTTGTCAATAATTATTTGACTTGACTTAGAATGAGATGAAAATTGGCTCCAACAGTACACATTAAATTGAAAGATGAATTTTTCACCTTTGTATTTCCGGGGGTTA
The DNA here is from genome assembly GCA_029823295.1 of Pseudamia nigra. NCBI lineage: Eukaryota > Metazoa > Chordata > Actinopteri > Kurtiformes > Apogonidae > Pseudamia > Pseudamia nigra. The sequence continues at coordinate 2,070 of JAQQAE010000196.1, read as the reverse complement.
TGTAGTATCCTACACTTGGTAAAATTTTAAATTCAGATCAAATTGAAAAAAGTGTTTTTACGACTGTGTGTGGAGCACACATAGATTCATTCACTATAGATGCAGGATGAGCATTTTTCCAGCAGAGGGACCATATGGATATGAGGCTTTTTATCTAACTGGTCATTCTCTACAGTTTCATTGTTTTCCACTGGATGGTGCTAACTGCACCTAGTGCACATCTCATTATCCTGCAGCTCTGGGTCACTGTGTGGTCAATTAGTATCTGCTCAATTCATGAAAATGCAGAGTGTGTGCACACATACGGGACATTGTCATCATAACAGCAACTCTAACAATGTTTAAAATGTTTAAAGAAGAGGTGAGTCCAGATGACAGTGATGTTTATGCCACAGTGCACAAATCAAGTCTAAAAAAGCCTGCTCTACTGGCACACTGAGCATCTGAATGGTTAGACAGAGATGCGAGCACAGATAAGCAGCCGCATGGAGAAGATCAAAAAGATTAATACAGACTTGACTAATAAAGACTAATAAAACATCTCATTAGCTTGTTGAACCTACCTGAAATGTGTAGATTTTAAAAAATGCTTTTAAGGGGTACAGTTAATTGTCTAGACTCACAAACACTCTCCTATTGTGCCTTTTGAATTCACACAAGCCAAGAAGCATACAAAAATGGATCAAAATAGACAACATGATTCAATGTTTGCATCATCTGACTCACGTCTCTCTCAGTTTACATTCAAAAATAGGATTTTCTAATTCCCAGGTCTATATAGTGCATACTGTGTCATTGCAATAAAATAATAAGTGCATCCAAAATATTGCCGAGAACTAATCTGCCAGTTTGGATGCAGCCGTTCTGTATTAATTAGTCCCTGTTCTTCCCACATTTGTTTACACCTCCGAGTTGAGCACCTGCAAATTACAAAAGACACCCCTTGATTGTGCTGTTGTATTTCAAATGAAGTCCTTTGTTCATCTATTATTGGCTCAATTTACCTCTGCAGGTCTGTACAATTGTTTGGGACGGGGGGGGGGGGCATGTGCTGTAGTCGTTTAGCGTCCAATGCTCCTTCAATAGGTCTTTAATGAAGCCTGACGAGCCTAACTATTTTATGTTGTCAAAATAAATGACCGCTTTAATCGGGATGCTCTTCGGCTGATAATCTGCATTCTCCTTTTTGTGACACAGAGTCAAAGAAGTTATTATAAAAAAATCACTTAACTGCCTCAGACTTTCAGACTGATTTCAATCGTACAGTACAAAGCATTTTAATACAGTGTAACAGAGATCTGAGGATTATTTTGTTCATTTTCTCAATTATTTTGTTTATTTATTGATGCTTTGTACATTTTTGTATTACTTGGGTGATTTATTTTGTTGCAGTTATTTCTTGTTCATTTTTATTGATTTTGTTGATCATGTGGTTGATTTTGTTAAGATTTTGCTACTTTTGTCCATTTTTCTCATTATTTTGCCCATTTTTGTTTATTTTGCCCACGGCTTTTGAATCTCTTGACAATTTTGTGAGTTTTTTTTCTTCCCTGTGTTCCCAAATCATGCATAAACATCCACAGCCTCCTACGACATCAAACCCAACAGGCATCACACACGTCGCGATGCTGTCACTTCCACCGACACGATGGAAAAAACACCATCACTGGAATTTTAAAAATGCTTTATTTTAAATCTAGATTGCGTAGGATAGTGGTTCTTAACTGTCCTACGGGTCAGGGTCAGGAACTTTTCTTTTTTTTTTTTCATTTTTTTGTATATTTTGTCAGGCTGTCAAATGATTAAAATTTTTAAATTTGATTAATCACAGGGTCAATGTAGATTAATTTCAATTAATGACGATTAATACCCATTTGTTATTAATCTAAATTAATCACAGGGTCACTGGATTTTTTTTTTGATTAATCACAAATACCCATTTGTTTTTCATTTTGTGGGAGCAAAAACACTCATGACATAAGGTGATATAAACACTCAACTAAAATGACTTATTTTACATTAAAATGTGTATTTTTGTTGTAATTTAAACTTGTGTAACTAAAGTAAATT
>JAQQAE010000195.1:0-39153 GCA_029823295.1 Pseudamia nigra | reverse complement strand
ACTCACACAATTTCCACTGAAGCTGCATAAAAATTATAGCATTTCTTTAACACAATGTCTTGTGTGTTTCTGCAACCACAGCAGTTGTGATGCAAAACAAATTTCAGACATCATATCTGCCAGTACAAAGCAATTCAACGCTATCTCCTCAGTGTGTCCATGTTGGTCGTTTTATTTTTTCATGCTAGGCTGCTTTGTAAAGCAATTAGTGTTGCTGAAAAAAAAAAATGTAATTATAAACCAGAACCCAAAAGAAGCTGCTAATTAAATAAACTCGTTTTATGAGTTGATGCATTACATTGTGCACGACATGATAGATGGGTAAATTTTTATCCGTTGGCTATGACAGTTGCACGATTCAAGCGTTAAACAAGAACGGGTCACTTTCCGGTTAACAGTCATAACCTACTTGCGGTGAAACCTCCTCAGGTGTGTGTGTGAAATTCAAATCACCACAGATTGTTTCCATGTGTGGTGATACTGACCGCAGTTGTGAAAGTCTACTCCTGCCAAATCTGAATCCTGGAAACCAAGAATGGACCGTGATCTGCAACCAAGCTTCACCTGGTGGATGTTTGTCGTCCTTTCAGTGTACAGTGTTACTGGGAGCCGGTTATTACACAGCTCCGGTGCAGCATATTCCAAACGCATCCCGAGCGGGACGCACGGCGGTGGTGGTCGTATTCATCCTCGGATGCCTGTCCCGAAACAGCAACAACAGCCCGTCAAACCCAGCGTGCGGCCTCGGCCTGTGGTGGTCAAGTGTCATCCGGATTCTCTGGAGGTTGTGGTGCAGGCTGACATGTTTAACACGGGCCTTCTGGTGGATGGCAGACATCTGCGGTTGGGTTCTGATGTGTTGGGAGGCGGTGCGTGCAGAGCGGTTTCATCGGGTCCAGCGGAATTCACCATCTGGGCCAATCTGATAGAGTGTGGAACTAAACTCTCAGTAAGATAGTATTGTCTTTTTTTCAATATAATTTCAAGCTCTACAGTGAAACTTCAGACATGGAGATACAATATTATGTTCTTCAGGTTTGATTTTACAACTTGATTTTAGTAGTAAAGGTGCAGTGTGAAGGATTTAGTGGCATCTAGTGGTGAAGTTGCATATTCCAAAAAACTACACCCTATTCATTCGTCGGTTGAGAACCACAGAACAGAACCGCTGTTTTGGATTGTTGTTTTTTTCTAATCAACTGTCAAAGGGGTCTCTATGGAGAAAACACAATGTACAATGTATTTCTGCAGACAGATTCCTTTTAAACTCTAAACAGCATACCTTTAAGTGTCTCCTGTCATGTTTGTACCAAAAATATGTTCCTGTTCTCTAGTCCACAAAAGAGAAGATTATCTATTCTAATGTTCTGGTCTACACACCTGAACCATCATCAGATGGTTTACTCAGACTGGATGGGGCAACTGTTCCAGTTGAATGTCATTATCAAATGTAAGTTCTGTGTAGTTTCACACAACAACTCATTTTGTATGGAGATGTCCATGTTGGTCTTCTGCATTTGTGACAGATAAAACTGCTCTGATAGTTTTTTGTTTTCAGATTCCATGCTGTAGATGGCATTTCCCTACTGCCCAGATGGGAATCTTTTGTCTCAACAGCCACCGCCGAGGGTAAAGTAGACTTCAGTCTGCGGCTTATGACTGGTAAGAACAGGAGAGCACACACATTATTGCTCTCCTTCAGGGACAATGTTACAGTGGAAGACTATTTACAGGCATTTTAAAGCTCACTTTCCATAACTCTCAAGGTGATTGGCAGTTTGAGAGAGGATCTTCTACCTACTTCCTGGGTGATCCAATTCACTTTGAAGCATCATCCATCATGAATAACCACAAGCCTCTACGGATCTTTGTTGATCATTGTGTTGCCACAGCAACTTCTGACATAGACTCACCATTAAGATATGACTTTATTGAGCATCACGGGTGAGTTTCTAAAAGATGACAAATTGGCACAGAAAATCCAATACCAGTTTATGTATATTATTCCTTCCATTCACTGCAGTTTCTTTGAAATGACTGTCTGGCTGATATGTCTCTTTTTCTTTGCTTTAACAGATGTCTTTCTGATGCTTACCAGACCAACTCCAGCTCCCGTTTTTTCCCAAGGGTTGAGGAGCACAAACTTCATTTCCAGATTGATGCATTCAAGTTCTATCAAGAGCCCAGAAATCAGGTTCTTTGTATTTCGGCTTAAAAAACTTCATTGTTCCAGCAGCTTGCCAGTTTATGGGTTATACTGTACATGCACTACTGTCAGTCTCAGCCTGAAAAAAGAACATGACTCTATTGCACCCTTTGCCATTCCTTCTCCACAGGTCTATATAACTTGCTCCTTGAGTGCCATTCTAGTCGGTGTATATGTACCATTGCAAAGCAGGGCCTGCTCATTTTCAGAGAACAGGTATTTTAATATTGTTTCATCAATTTTATTATATGGTATTACCATGGTTTCATCCCACAAAAAGAAGAGGAAATATTAATTCTTTGCTATTATGACATGATAAAATGTTTATAAAAATTTGTTGGCATGCCAGGTTTTTTGTGCTCTACTCATAAGTCGGTGAATTAATTCATCTTGGCTTTGTGCTTTGACTGAAAATCAACAAAAAATAACCAAAATGAAGGAAAACGATCAAGACATTGAATAAAATCAATGGCAGAATAAGAAGCAAAATGAAGAAAATGAGACAATAAATGGAAAAAAAGCGAACAGGAAATTAAAATATGATAAATCAGGAAAATGAAAAAGAAACAAAATGGACAAAACAAACAAATACAAAATCAAGAAAATTAACAAATGACCAAAATAATCAGGAAAGTAAGCAAGTGTGAACAAAACACTATGAAAATTCATTAAGTCATTTTTCTGTTTTACTGTTTCCTGGGTAACTCTTGTCTTTTGTAGAGTGGTTATATTTCACACAATTAAAATCTCCTAAACTTTCATCTATATCCAGGTGGCATTCAGTCGATGGCAATGACCAGGTCTGCAGAAGTTGTGATGTGTCTCGTCAGGTTAAAGAGCCTCCACCTACACAGCCTCCTAAAACTCCCGCCAGCATCAGAGCTCGACCTCTGGAAACTTCCCGACTAAGTTTAGTTCAGAACAGACCTGAGCAGCCTGTTGGCATCCTCCGTGTCCATCCTCCTCACTACAAACGTTACCAATCCTCTGCTGGATCCATAAAAAGAGATGCAGAAAATAAATTGGGTGAGACCATGATCCAAAATGTATTACTGTTCAACTTCGTAGGTTTGTGCAAGCCACATATAATGTAATGAAGTTGCATTATGTGTTTACTTATACTTTTTGTAATAAGGTCACTCTTTATTAGACAGTTCTGAACATTAGAACCACCCGCAGGTTAAATTTACCCACATGTGTTTCAATTGCACGTTACTCTGTTTTAATGAAATAGTGAATCCCCGTACTTATTATTAAATCTAGTCCAGGAAAAACCCAGTTTAAAAAATATAGTAATTTATACCCATAGCAAGCACAAGACATGCACCCCTATTGAAATGCATTCATTTATTTTGCACAGTTTGTTTAATAAGGTTTTAGACAGCAGCAGTCTGTGTGATCTGAAAGATATGTGAACAGTTTACAGTGAATGAGGGCGATTTTAAAAACACATCTATGCACGCAATGCCCATTTTCATTGTCATTTTGTGCTTATTTATGGTGGGAGCCAGGAAAAACAAGTCATGGGTGCCCAAAACACCGATTTTATAAATTATCTTGGACTTGAGAATTAACGCCATGATGGGAGTTTTCTTCAGAGTAGAAATGGTTGGGAGCAAATCCTTTTTGGTTCCAGTGTTGAGGTTTAAGCCGAGACAAAATCATGGTTAAGTAAGCATAGAAATGATCCAAAATTGCATGTTCTGTTGATCACTTGAAGTTGCTGGTATAATCTTTTTTTTGAATTATTGGATTTTTTTATGCTATGTTACTGAATTACATGTTTTATCTCAAATGTAATGTACACAAAAACCCTTGCATATTCTTAAACAAGACTGTGCACTTTTTTAACAGAGAGGACTATCCAGATGGAACCCTTTATCAACCTGCCATCAAGGCCTAACAAATATTACTAAAGAATGGGAACACCTGAGACTTAGTACTCGAAGTCTGTTGTGGATGTAAAGACTTCATTGCTGCCATTTCCAAAGAGCAAGTATCAGCCTGTAGGTCCTGGTGGATAACAAACACAACAGGGATTCATCTCACTTGAAATGATGGTTTTCCTTTGAGCGTCTGTCTACATTATTTATATTAATGTCTTCTGTTTATATTTTTTCAACTCTTGTAGTTTCATCATCAATTTTTAACCTGATTTACCCCAAAAGCATTTTACACATTCAACTTGTACAAGTTTTCTACTAATTGTGTGATCTGTGTCAAAGCCAGCTTGCTGTAGTTCCTGTAAGAGCACACAGGGGTTTAGCAAACAACCATCAAGTTTTATGCACTCAAATTTATGAGATCAATGTAACTTTGATAATGCCAGAAGGACACATTGCAGGATTGTACATTTTAACACAAACGCACAATATACAACACACAATATGTCTTCTCATCCACAACCACCAAACGTAATACGAGCTATTTTGAAGAATAGCAGACACGCTATTAGGGAGCACTTTCCGCCATTACCACACACAACCTACTCATCATGTATTGATTAGTCATTGTTCTAGGGTATAAGATGCAATATAAAATGCTGGCTTTGCTGACCACATCCAGATGAATCAGTTGTTTTCTTTAGTGATGCTGACACCAAAAATTGGACATAATCTGTATCTTTTTTTTTTTTTTCAATCTCTATTAAAATATGTTTAAAAGTGGTTCCTTCTTTGTTGTTTTTACTATAAGTGTTGTTTTTGGCCTTTTCTCTGTGGTTACAGGAGCATAAGTTAGCACTTAGTTCCACTCTGTACTGATCAGACTAAATGGACATCGCTCAAACATCTGCAGCCTTTTAAAGGAAGACCTGGCTTGACCTTTGAATATACACAATGCAATATTAATACTGTATCTTGGATGTTCTTGGTGCTTTTGCCAGCTTCTCATGGTGGGAGTTCATCGTGTCCAGACCTCGGACAGCATTCACTTTTTCCATTTATGAGCGTGCAGTGCGCTGTCCATGGTCCTGAAACATTCCTTGTATTGTTTGTTTGGGGGCTGCTGGATTTAGTGCCCACTCCCACGATTAATCATGGGCTAATTAGCTTCCGACCCGACTGGTCGATTTCCTGGGCGCCTGTTTACTCTCTCAGAAAATGAATAAGCCCTTGTACGTTTAACTTTTGTTTACGGGATGGCAGATGATATCGACATACCCACTAAGTGCATAATAAATCACGTATGGAGATCCACTTCAGACTAAATGACAGATATTAGCATATTCACACTATTTGTTGCATTTAGCTGTCTAACTACTAGCTTTTCTAGAGTGTATATTGACTGTTGACTACTTAATGCTACAAATCTCCCTCTTTTTCCCTGTGCATCCAGTGCGCTGACGGTGACATGCGGCAATTTTTCAAGGAGCGGGTAATTATTGACGGGTGGATCCTCATGCTTCCTGTTTCTCAAGCCTTGCCCACAGGGGTTCACTACATCATTTTGTCCCGCGGAAGACACCAGCGATGGTCTTCCACAAATGCCAAACCCTGGTGATGTTTTCTCTTTGCTTTGCAGTTGGCAAAGTTGTTCACTCCATCCGCAGATGTGGACAGGACATTTGCCGGGATGACGAGGTCTGCTGTGCGCAAGGAAACAACACCACTGCCGCCAACTGTTGCAAGCAATTCGTGGACAACACTTACTACAACATCGCTATGGTCACCCGGAAACTTTCTGGGGTGCTTATTATGCTCCTTCTCTTCGCTTTGGGATATTTTATTCAGAGGGTGATGTGTTCCCGATCAAGGCAGCTCAGTCCACCACATCACGGTCATCCTGCGCCTACAGCATCACAGGAAGCGCTCATGGACATCTGTACGCCAGACAGCTTTGTGGAACCGCTACCGTCTGCCCAGCTGCCCACGTACGAGGAATGCAAACGCCTGCCGACGTACGAAGAGACTGTGCGGGACGGAGGTAGAGGCCGGCCGGAGAACAGCATGGGACAAACATAACAAGACAGACAGTACAAGTGCAAATACATGAGATAAATGGGGAAATTGTAGCTATACTGCGTTACATCCCCTGGAGTTCTGATGTTTTTATCTTGTGGGAGCGGGATGTGAATGTATGGGCGACTCTAAGGTGAAACATTATTTCAGATGCATGCAGCTAGAGACCAGTTACGTCGTATTTTCATCTTGATCTGGACCAGGTCAAATATCGTTGATTAAAAATGGTGAAATTACAATTACTTTTTACTTTTTCACAAATAGAAGGTTTTACAAATCAGCAACTGGGTTTGAAATAACCCGTATCCTCTCTGAGATCATCTAGTCCAGGTCTGACTTCTGAAGTCTTTTGGTTTTTGATATGGACTAGATATTAGGATATCTCTGCATGATAAAAAAAACACCTAAATTTCATATGTTTGTTGTGTTTTGGGTTTTTTGTTTTTTTATTTTCAGCAATATAATGCAAACTGGAAAGAACGTGAAAGAAGGGTCCAGATGCAGTGGGGCTTTGCTTAATGCAAATAACAAGCTTTAAGTAAATCAAGATGTGGTTTTTAAAAAATCTGGTACCCAGAAATGTGAATTTTCTGTAACTTTCCCCTTTAAATCAGAATTTACTGTCATTCGCCATTTCTCCACAAGACAATATCGTGTTCGCATAAGATAAAACTTTAAGGGCTCTTGACGCACACTCCTTTGTTTGCCCTCATTTCTCGTGGGATTTATTATCCAGTATCAAAGTTTTCACTGTAAGACATAAACTGGCTGGATTTAATGTGTGCACTAGTCTTGTCTTGCTCATACGTTTGCTGGATTAGTGACCTGTACGGTAAACGTGTGAACCCAGGAGTTTTAATGTGTAGAGCACATGTTCTTTCCTACGAGATTAGAAAAAAACAGTTTAATGATTAGCAGGCTGTATGATACAAGCAGAATGTTTGAATATTCATATTTTGTGCTGCTAGTTCGTATAGCTAGACAAATATTTTCGCTCATTGTTTATTTGCCTTTCAGGTTCTGTTTCAAAGCAGAATAAGAGCTGACAAATACACTGCTATGTTACGTCACATCATTTAATACTCAAAAGCTGGTCAGATTTGCAGCAAACATATTTTAAAATGCAATCAACTGCTGATAAATATCATACAAATAAATTAATATCTGCTATTCCCTCTGAGATAGTGCATTGTTTCCTTGTCCTTCACGCCGGTGTCTGATGGGAGTTTGATCATTTGGACCACTCGTGCGAATCCTTCTTCAATCCCAAATCCTGTTGACGCAGAACAAGGCTGCACAAACCAGTCCCGACCGGAACAAAGCTTCTGTAGGTGAAACCGATCCTTGATTTCAGTGACTGTCAGTGCGTCATTCACGTCTTGCTTGTTGGCTAGTATGATCAGAGGTCGCCCCCGCAGTTGATCGCTCCTCAGGGTTTTTTCCATCTCCCGGCGCGCCTCATCCATACGCCCCCGGTCGGAGCTGTCCACGACGAACACGATGGCCGCCGTGTCCTGGTGGAAACTTTTCCAGTGCTGTCGCATTTGTTCCTGGCCTCCGACGTCCCACACTGTTAAGGCGACGTTCTTCCTGTTCTTTTTCGTCTCGATCATTTCCACGTTGAAGCCAATCGTTGGAACGGTTCTGACGCACGCGTTATGTTTCAGTTTGTACAGGAGAGTGGATTTCCCAGCGTTATCCAGACCCAGAAACAGAATCCGGGCTTGGGGTTGTTTAGATCCTCGCTGACCCATGACGGTGCGGAGAGATGAATCCAAACCACTGAAGTGGGATTGTCACATCTTCCATGTACAATGCGCTTCTGGCGCAGTGTTTGCTTAGTGCGTTGCCCTGAGTTTAATATATAAGCCATTAGCTCCATGCTGAGTGGAACTCATGGTTCACAGATAAGGCGCCACACCAGGGGGCAAAGTTTGGACCTGTGGACAATCATCACAGAGCCATGTACAATTAAGACTCATTATGTTATAAAATGGAAAACATGGAGCTAAAATAGAATACAGTTATTTAGCTCTATACGGTCGTTTTGGTTCAACTCTTTTCGGCTTTAACACTAGAACAGCAAACGGGTCAGTTTTACCTGCAACTGTTTTTAAATTGTTCTGTTTTAACGAAATAAAAACAATACATGACTTTTTCCGGTTGTTTAACGCGCCCTAGTTTAATCCAGATTTGAAATCATATACTGTATAACAGCAACCCGTAAAGTCTGGAAGATTTAGGACAGTTTTTCAATGGAAAAGAGACAGATATTGCTGGTGCAAACAAATATTTTCTGTTATATACTGATATTTTGACGACCATGGAAAACACTTGGTGATAATTAAGCAAACTCATGACTGCAGACATTCCTTTGTGAAAAGAATGATTTAATACAAGGACAGTGGACATTGTTGTGAACTAGAAATGGGGCTAGACTTGACCCGTTTGGTTCTAGTGTTAATAACGTGGAATAAGTTTTATATCAAATGTGAGTGACGGTGATTATTCAAACATGATGTGTATTGTGCAGTAATATTAACAACACAAAGTACAGAGGCCAGAGAAAGAAAAAGGCTCTCAGAATTACTTTCAAATTGTAATAAAACATTGCATAGAATTTTTAAACCTTAGATGTTCATTTCAATGTAAACTGTTCGTAAACAATCTTAAACAGTCTCAAAAACATCACAGACCTCAAAGAAAAGGCGTTAAACAAGGAGGCTGCAGACCCTTGACCTATTCAAGACCCTCTTGAATAATTCAGTTCCAAATATAAATACAGCGTAACCATAGCCGTTTTAACATATCCATTGCAGTTAAATTAGGTTTGGCCTGGTTGTCAGTATCAACTTCAACACCCTTATTTACTCCAGATAGTTGTGATAATAAAACCATGCAGTGCACAAACAAATCTCTCTTTTCATGAACTTAAAGTGTTCTCCTTGCAGTCCGACACTGAATATGTCTCATATAGACTAAAACAAGAAATCACAGTGATCAGTCCTGCCAACTTTCCCGTGTCCCGACAACACGCACGTCCAGGTCACGCGCTGCACCGCAGTTTCACCACAGAGGCGCACCTTGGCGCGCGCACGGAGCCATGAACTGTCTCTTTCTGCGGACGCTGCCAAAGCTGAGGGATACTCAAGGTGCATCCATCGTGGCCTGCTTAACTTTATTCAATTGAATCCGTTTCTCCTCTTCACGTGTCAAGATCTGGTCCATTTCTCTCTCGGTTTGACCCACACGCCGCCAGTTGGATTATCCATCACGTACACCAGCCCCCCGGTGTCACAGCGGCTCTGGGACCAGGAATGGGGTGCTGACTTTTGCAGGGGTCTGCCAGTGAAGCCAGGACAAGCGGAATGACTGTCTACTTTCTTCTGAATCCGGACAATGGGAGCGGGACTGGGAGATTCATCCGTTTTTTTGTACATATCCACTGTGCCCGCGCGCTGGAAAATGACCCTTGCTTCGATGGAGGATTTAGAGGCTTGCTGTCCCATGGTGTCTCAAACTTAAGTGCGAAAGATTCTATTCAGAGCAATTCAAAGAATATACAACAAGGACTGTAAAGAGTAAAAATCTATTTCCCTGCTGCGTGTGCGCTCTTGGCTCACTTTTAAACCGCTGAATCCTTACGACTTCCCATAAACATGCAAAGTGACGCACTTAGTTAACAAACACTTCACTGTTGCAACAAGGCTCTTGGCATTCAGTCCCGTCCACACTCGAGCTATTCTGAGTCTAACCACCTGGTTCAGACCGTCTCTATACTTGACATCACGACGCGCCTCCTTCCAGCAGCCGAGTTATTTTTCCTTCAGATGACAGCGCAGTCATGGCCGCTTGAGCTATTTGCGGTCACTTGTAACATCCCAGAAGTAGTCAGAGGCCGCCATGCGTGTTTCTTTAACGGCCACCGTAGTCTCAATACCATATTTGTGAGATATAAACGGCAACAGCAAAGACCTGGTGTCTGCTGATGACAAGCATCCGAATTCCCAGAGAGGTGATAAAACTAAGGGTACGGGAAGAACATGAGTCAGTGTTGGATCCTGGTGCGTTTCGTGTTCATGTGCACGAGAGCAAGGTGTAACATTTAACTTAAGGGAAATTGCCAAGTAACACCAGCGCCGACTGAATTTAAATGAACTTATTGATGGGCTGGTTCAGGTTTACAACTGATATTCAGTAATGCAACGTGCAGTAACACTAGAATTAATGTGCTCTGGCTCAATTCTGTTTAATTTCAGGGAAAATTAAAAGGAAAAGTTAGAGTGGCTTCCAAGCAAGTATACTCGAGTTGACGCACGTTGCCTTGTTTTTTGCTTGGATCTTTGCTGAAGACAAACAAATTAACCCAAGGATGTAGGCTTCCTTTGGACACTGAGGCGCCATGTGTAATTGGGAATCCTCCTCCTCCTGGAAACATTCAGCCTTATACATCACTGGTGAATTGTACATGCATCGGGTAGTAACATTATTGCATAAGATTATAAAGGGACAAAAAAAAAACCACATTAAAAAAATAACATAATCAAAAACATGATCGCAGTGACCAAAATCAGAGACAAAATTAGCTAAATTAACAAAATAAGCAATAAAGTGAACATTTAAGAAGATTAATATAAAATTGTCCTCAAAATAAACAAAAATAAACCAAATACACACCCAAATAATAATTTAAAAAATTGTAAAAACAGCCCAGTTCATTAATAGTTCATAGTTTATGTAAAGTTGCATATCGTCTAAAAAGTACAAACAGCTGATGCAACAAAACTGAATGAATAAATGGATTTCAACTGTTGGGAGTGGAAGACAATTGTACATTTTACTGAGGTAATTTAAATCTTTACCATTATCCTCAAATGATTACAAAGTACATTTTAATAAGACAAACCTTCTGAATGATGAAAGGGACATTATCATAAAATATGCATGAAGGTTATTTCACTACAGAGCAATATAAACATTCACATTTTACAGCATGAAAATTAATCAGAATTTGGTTAGACGTCTCAGTGTTGTTATGACAAACAATAATAAAGTTGGATGAACAAGTTCAGATTGGAGATACCTATACAGTGTACTTGTTTGAGGTTGTGTGAGTGTAGAAGTCACATCCCATCAGTTAGAGGTCACATCAGTGGTCATGGCGCTTCACGATAAAAATTATTCCCAAAAACGATGTTCAATCTATAATTGTATGACCTGGAGGGCACAGGGTCATAATTATATGACCCTGTGCACCTGTAATGTGGTCTAATTCTAGTGTTAGCTGTGTGTGTGTTCACAGGATAACTGGAGAACGCCTGGATGGATTTTCACCAAACTTGGTAGGAATATTACTTGGATGACATCTTGAAGTGATATAACTTTTGGGACAATAGGTCAAAGGTCAAGGTCAATTAAAATGGACGGGTGTATTCACAAGATAACTCGAGAACACCTGGACAGATTTTCATTGAACCTGGTGTTAATATTACTCAGGTTGATATGCTGAGGTGATTCACTTCTGGTGTGCATCGGCCATGGTCAAAGTCACCCAAGATATCTTGGAAAACATCATAATATCATATCTTGACTTCCATCCATGCTACAGAAATGATCGGCCAAGACCTGGGTATTCTGAGACCAATCAGACTACCCAGAATATTATAAAGTCATGCTGAATTCATAATGTGACTTCATATCCACAATAATGTTTTGAAGATATCCCAGAAACCAATGAGGCTACAGAATGAATACCAGCCACAAAATAAATGAAAATGTATTGTGACATCATCTGGTTTAAGTAAGACTATGATAGAGCTCAAATTAAGTCATAAAATAACTTCAAAACTCAACAATATTACTGTGTCTGTGCACACGTGTAGGGTAATGCATCAGCCCTCTGATGCTTTTTTATAGTTGTGTATTAATTGTTTTAATAAATAAATCCATAAAAACAAACTGTTCTAAATGTGTATAAACTAAGTGGAGTGTGACTCCAAATATTCTGTCATTTTAAAAGGATTCTTGGAGATGAAGCATGAGGTAAGAAAGACTGAAGGGGAAAGTGCATTTCAGATAAAACAGTCTGTTTAATACTGATACCGTTTACATACAGGACATTTTTACACCAATTTGGATGTTATTTTTACACTGAGCACCAGTTTATTTTGTGTGAAGCATACAAACGCCTTCTCAAAGTAAAATCGTGGAATCTACTTTATTGTAAACTTCTGCTCATGACAAAAATGGACTGCTTTACAATGTGTCAAACATATCCCAAAAAACTCAATAATAAATAAGGCATTAGGTAAACTGTTAAATAAAAAAAGGTTTTCACTTCTCTGAAAACAATGCAAATGTCATAAAACACAGTGGTAAAAGTATATGAACTTAAACCAGTAGTAAATCAAGTATGGTTTACTGAGGCCTTCCTCAACAGGTCATTGCCTTCACTTACACCAGCTGTATTGCTTCAGGAGAATATCATATTACTGGCTACTGGCATTCCGACTGCAGCTATACAGTACATGATGTGTCTTCTTTTAGTCCGTTTCTCCTGGGACAGTCTTCTGCATCTCCTGTTACATGTGCTTCCCATGTTAAAGTCAGGAACCAGTGTCCATTGATGCATACTGTGTTCATGAACATGGATACGCCAAAGCACATGCCCTGACACGAATGGTGTAAAACCACTTTAACAGAACAGTTATCATTAGCTCCATAAAACTGTTACCAAGGGGTGAAGATCAGGAAGTAAACCAGGTTTTACATACATTAAAACCCTCTTGTATTACTGAGGATATACAGTGTTTACATTGGTTGATATGTAAGAATTTATCATTCCAAAAAAATAAACATCTGAAAAGTGCATTTTTTTTTCAGAATTATGTGTAAAATGTATGTGAGCATGTGTATATATGCATGCTTGTGTGTGTATGCGTTGTACATTTATGTGTATTTCACCCAAAATCTCCATGAGTATCTCACACCACCTGACTGTAAAATGCACCTGTAGTAAAGAGCAATGAAACGGTAAAATATGAGCTACAAAAATGCCCAAAGCAACCACTGCCATTTAAATTTGCCTAAGAAATCCAACCACTGCTAGTCTATTGACTATTGGCTACAAAAGCGGAACATTTAACTTTATTGTTGAAAGAGCTGGTTATTCT
Source organism: Pseudamia nigra (assembly GCA_029823295.1). Classification (NCBI taxonomy): domain Eukaryota; kingdom Metazoa; phylum Chordata; class Actinopteri; order Kurtiformes; family Apogonidae; genus Pseudamia; species Pseudamia nigra. The sequence goes on along the minus strand of JAQQAE010000195.1, from coordinate 25,816 downwards.
TCATGAACCAAGTGGCATTACACATTAAAGGTGCAGTCTCTGATGTTGAGAAACTAGCTAGTAGCTGATCATTCGTGGCAGACCGATATGATTAAACCGGTGATCTGCCAGTCACCTCGGCTTGTCAAGCTACTATGTGTGTTCTTTTTGTACCTGTACCAGATGTTCAAGGAATCTGAAATGCAGGCTGTCTCTCCTGATTCATCCTGTGGTTAGATGAGCTACAGTTTCTATCTCCGTAGTAGCTACAGCTACAACTATTTTCAACTGCACAAGTGTGTGCATGAGCTCGTGCACCTATGAGGTTGTAAGCTGTGTTGACTGGCAGCTCACCTGTCTAATCATTTACTGCAGACCACTACAAATGATTGCTACCAGCTACCTTCCTCACATTGTAGACAGCATCTTTAAGAAGGCCACAGATTTAGTCAGATATCAAAATTCAACAACATTAAACATAAGGCTGAAGCAATAATTTAAAGGTTAAAACTGATGTTAACATTTAAGATCCAAACTATATTTTTACCTTTTCGGGTCTACCAGGGATGAGTGTTTGATACTCACTGCACATTGGGTGAAGCATCACTTTAATCAAACTATGGATCCACTGGAAGCTTTTTGAAACTTTTGACAAATTATTTCCAATCAACAATGGGACAGACGATAATTGAGAGTGCCATCGAAATGCAGCAAGCAGGGTGTTTTGGCAAATAAATGTAGGTTTAGCTTCCTATAGTTGCACAGTTGTTCTTGAGTAGGCACTAAGTTGAAGCCTTTTTTGAAAAAGCCCCCAGTGGAGCTGTACCATTCATGTGCGTGTACAGTAAATAGCAATAAATCAGTCACGGTCTAATGTGTGCTGGTTTATAGAAGTCCCCTGTTTGTGTTTAGTTCATGTATATATTTCCACCATTTGCTGTGTTTTAATGTAATTTTCAATCTGTCTTCATGTGGTTAAGGGCTCTGTATTTTAATTAAATGCCCTTATTGAAATCAAATACAGATCTTTGTGATTTGTGTGTATGTTTGTGTCTGTGTGCACATTTGTCTGTTGAGTTCTCAGTGTTCAGACTTCATCTCTTCTCAGTTCTCTTGTGACATTGTACTTGCTGCTCCATCCAGAAGATTGGGGACAATCTTGTACTGTACTATACCTACTCCCCTGTCTTGCTGCCTCCCCCTGCCCCACTTTTAAACTTCACCACCATGACAGTGATGTTGTCTGGACATCCTCGGTAAAAGGACTGGAGGACAATGCTCTTGGCACCAAAATGCGGCTCATCCAGGCGCTCACGGACAAACCGAACAGCCTCCTCATTACTGAAGGCATCCCACAGGCCATCGGATGCCAGGATCATAAACTCTGGCTGCAGTTTATCCAGGTCAAAGGTCATGATATCAGGATCAGGGATGACTACATTGAGGTTCTTCAGAGGATAGTCACCTAGAGAGCGGGACATAGCTAGGATTCCCTGGACTCTCCAAGATCCATTAAAGCTGATGAAACCTCCTGATGGTAGAAAAATATAAACAAAAAAAAGCTTAAACGGAGTCTGATGGTATAAGAGAAGAGATCATTGCTAAATAGATATTTGCTGACATAACGTAAGTTAAACACTGGCTGGACACTGTGTATTTCTTAAGACACTGATATTCCAGAATAGACCAGCAGATGGCAGCTGAGGACCCCATAACCAGTGCATGTGGCTCTTACAGCACATAAAACATAATTGTATTCCGCTGTTACATACCTGCCCTCTTGATCCGCTTGCGTTCCTTGAGCTGATACGGTTTGTGATCATGCGACAGTGCAACAGCATTCCCATCTTTGTCACACAACACACCCCGCGAGTCTCCAACGTTGGCTACAGTAAGCTCTCTGTCTGACAGCAGAGCTATCAGACATGTTGTTCCTGTATCAGAAGAGGAAGAACAACATGAAATAACACTGTGGTTTCAGTAAAAATGGTACATTTTCATTTCCACTAGCTGAGAGTGGTAGATGTGTGGGATTGCCACATCATATTATTTTGAGCAAATGCTTACCTGTTCATTGTCCTGCAAATGATATTTTACTCCCATATATTTTGCAATAAACATCAACAACAATATGGATTTGTAAATAATACTTGAACGGTCTGTGATGCATTTGCAATAGTACGTGTGAACCTGCTGACAGGTGCAAAGCTGATGTTTGCTTAATATGATACTACAACTTTGTAGGAGAAATCTCAAGTATCAGAGCTCTACAACAATCTTGGATCAACTCCAAACTTTCAGTGTATATGAGTAACTGTGATATCTTCTATTTCTAGGGCTACACATAAATGTCTGTCTGATTGCTCAGCCTTGTGATCTACAGATCTGGGAGTGCACATTTAATAGGAGGTACCAGAGACACAGAGGGATCATTATCTTTGTATAAACAATAAGAATCTATGACAGACACAAAGTTATGAGTATGTCATTGTATCTTCCATTGTGTGAAGTGACACATACACTAGACTGGCTATACTTTAGACTCTTAACAAATGAGAAGACAAACAAAACACCACACTGTGATCAGTCTGTAGTGTAATTCTACATGTAAAGTAGACTGATCTGAATATTTTTTAGAATTTTTTCGAGGTGAGAGGACATTACATGGGACAGTATGAGATGCTGTGATATGCACAGAGCTATAAAAACAGTAGAGGGGATATGTCTGGTGAAATCTGACATCAGATGTGCAGTGCAGCCTCCACCTTACGAACCTATGAACCAGTGCCATGTAAACAAACAGCAGCTTAGCACAAGCTGTTGGATTACTGGGCAGACGTATTCCAAATTTTAATCAAGAGATTATTTTTTGTGAATAAATAATATTTTGGACGTGCTTGTTGGAATCAATCGGAAACCTTAAAACTCGAGTGTAATTACTCAACTACGCATTACCATATGGATTTTGTTGTGAGTCGATGCCACTCTGTGAGACAATCAAAGACAGAATTGTAACAGGACTTTACATCATAAATTACTGTCTTGGTGCACACTGCAATACTTCTATGAAAGACATAATTACTTCTTAAACTTACCTATAAAACAATATTCCTTACCCTCTTCTGATGAGAAGGAATATTGTTTCATAGTGATCACACTATGGGCATGTATGGATTATGGTGTAGCACCAAAAGCACTAAAAGTCAGCTGATTTGAACTGGGAAACTGTAAAAATGAACAAAACACATTTGCTTTTCCAAGTGAAATAAGGATACACGTACTGAAACTATGTTGAAGTATGCTAATATTGGTTGTGGTAGGGGATTATAAGGATGCTCCTAGCTTCACAGACAGCCTGTTTGGTCAGTAAACAAGGAAGATGACAAAAAAGTAGATATAGTTTTGTTTTACTTTAAAGTACTAAACACTGTTCTATGGTTCTCATCCTCCCACTATAGTGTTTCATCTTTTAGCTCTATGGTGACATGTACTTAGCAAAAGGCACAAGGGTCACATTTATGCACCTGAAAGCATAATTTTTATATTTCTTCTTTACTTGAGCTTTAGCAGCGGACAACAAATGTGAATACTGTCATTTGCACGTATGCTCTCCATCCTCCCCTTCTGACCTGCTTCATCATGGTTGACTGAGAGCTTGTCCAGCATCTCACGATCTACAGCCAAGATGCACTGCTCAAGGATGCTGGAGTAAGAAAGAGAGCTTTCTCTCTTCTCTCTTTCAAAGGCCTGCAGTTGATGCTTCAGAGAGTCTGGCAGGTGGGCCTTCACATAATCAGCTGCAGCCTGGAGGAGGAAGGAGATTGTCAGCCCAAAGGAAGACACAAAGAAAATAAGACAGGGCACAAGGATTAAGAATATAGGGAACAGTGCTGAAGTTCAGAAATAAACTACTGTGGTAAATGTCAGCAACACAATAGCTGGTGCGTGGCTGCTTGTATAGCGTTGACATTATCTTCAAGATTTCAGTACATCTAAAATGAGTGGAGGCTTAGAATCCCATTTAAAATATTGACTTTCATGGTATCATAACTGTAGGTGGCGTTTAGAGGATAACATACTGTAAGATTATGGTCATTTGAAACTTGTTGTGGCTCATGGTATAGAGGTTTTCAGTGTGTTAGTCTGCATGGCCATGTTTTCGCCTGTAGAACAGAAATTGTTCTACATTGCCCTCTCCAGTCACTGATAGTGGTGTAACTTTTGCAGAGCAATGTAGATGGCTATCACCATGTTTATTTTTTTCCAACAGGTTGGCAGACCAAGAAAATAAATGGAATTCCAAGCACCTTTCTCCATTTCATTTACAGTTATACAGAGCAGGTGTTCTGTGCTGACTTATACAGCATCCCTCTTCCCCAGCCCACTTTGCCCTCCTCCTTTTCCTATACCTCACTGCTTCTTCCCTCATTTTCTCTGCCAAGATTTCCATTATGCTAATGCTGTCAAATCGAATCAAAAATGGAAAAATGTCATGCCATAATAAATGACACTTTAGTGCACATTTCATTTTTCACAGCTATGCAGCAATGGAAATGAGCCACTTTTGACAATTACATATCTTCGCCAGCAGCATCTTTTAGCAAAATGTTTCTTGTACAACATTTATTAGCACAAACATGAGAATTTTTAGTTTTATCTAACTTTCTGTGCAGCCTTAACAAAAGCATTTTAAAAAGTATATTCAGTATATGTCATATGCATTATGCACTGACCAAAACTACCACCGGAACACTCCCAAGTTTAAGATATTTTGAACACACTGAGCCAGATTGTGAGTTTGAGTTATGACACACATAATACACCTTGAAGGCTCATAAGGTTTGGCTTTGTTTTGCTGTGTGGGTATGTTGTTGCACTTGACTGCACATCCTTAGAATTATGGCATGCTAATGAAATTGAGTAGCTCCAACTGACCAATCCTTCTAAAACTTGGTCAATAAATAGCTGTACCAATGGCGATTTTTAGAATCATTTGCATTATTTCGGTGCAACGTTTGATCATGGCACAACTATGTCAAATTCAGCGAGAACGAGGCATGTTGCCAAGGCCTTGGGTATCCACGTGTCGACCATTTCACGTCTACGGAGGCGGTATAATGACACAGGGTGCACTAACGACCAACCATCTGCTCCCGGACTGTATTCGAATTAAAATTTCATATCTTATATGTGTTATTAATATATATCACTTCAACTGGGAATAATGTGCATGAACCTGATGTTTTGGTCAGTGTAGTTTGACTCTAATCAACAAAGCAGACAGTGATGGACAGGGAAGAGGCAGAATATAAGCAGCAATATGATACAAATCATCTCTTCTTGCTGCTCACATCCTTCTTTGATGCTCTCTCTTTGATAGATGAATACATTTAATCATTCATTTAACTAATTGGCCAGAAAGGCACTGAAGAGTAAATTCCAAGTGCACATTTCCATTTGCTGCAAATGCCAGGGCTGGTGCAGTCTCATACTTTGGAACTGACTCAAACATCTTTCAGTCTGAGGATTTAATGAGCCACTGTAGTATACAGTATACTGACTAACTGCTATAAAAGTTGATGGTGAAGCTGGTAATTTTCTGCTCCACTGAGTGGCACACACTAAAGTTAGTGAGAAATTATAAATACAGTTTCATACAGCATATAAGTATGAGCTGGTGAAAGGAAAATTAAATGTGTAGATGAGTTTTAACTGCTAATAGTCTTGGTGAATCAGCTTAAAAGAAAAGCAGCTTTTGACAACGTGGCAACTTGAACTGGATTAAAAAAAATGAACAAACACAGACATGTTTGAAAGATTTCCTGCAGGTTTTCAGAGCCAGGACATACTGCCCTGCCAGTGTCTACCGCTTTTGTTTGCTTTGGCGCCATCGTTTGATTGGGTATTAGTGATGTTTGTGTGTACACAGTTTTGCTACATTAAAAAATGCTAAATTTTCCAGTAAACAAATATCCTTAAAAATACACACAGTCAGTAATTTTTCATTAAAAACATCATTAGCATGAAGGGTCTCAGAAGGTAAACACAGCTTCCTCAAATGACCCTTAATACTGCATTCATCCCTCATCTGCTATTACTGCTGGTGCCTGGTTTTTACATCGCAAACTAGACTGCATGTACTTTCATGCAGTCTACGCATTAATTCTAAAGACCATATCATATTTGGCATTTATGTCAGAGCAAGCCTTTTAGTTCAATCCAAAAATCCTCTTGACTGTGGCCATAAAAATACATGGCTGCAAATAAAGAATAACATACAAGATGACAGAATGGGACATAGAAACAAATGTTTACAAAAGTTTGCACACACACAGGAAAAGAGACTCTGAAGAAAGAGAAAAGAAAACAGATCATGACAAATTGAATGAAAAGGGAGGAGAATGATGAGAAATATCAGGAGAGGCAGAAAGGTTAAACCTTTATTTATGTGACAGGAGTAGACATCAGACTAGATGTTTGTGGTCATCCCTCTATGATTGAACTCAGGTCAATACTCTCCGGACGTGTTTTTGAAGAATAGATAGTTCCTACGACATTTTTTGTACATTATGCATTATGCCAAATGCAGGTGATGTTATGTTGTGATTTACTACGACCACATTTCCAAACAAATGACTGTGAAAATTGTAAATAGAAATGTAATGTGATCATTTCCAAAGTATTGAAACATATTTAATTGATAGCAACACAAAGAGCACATTGACTTGACAAATGTAATTGGTTTTTGAAAACCACAGGCTCATGTTGAATTTGCTCCTACTGATGCTTTTCAAAAAAAGTTGACTCGGGGTCATATTTACCACTATGTTATGCAACCTCTTCTTTTACCAGCACTCTGTAAGAATTTGGGAACAGAAAAGACTAACTGTTGTCATTATTAAAGTGGAATGTTTTCACATTCTTGCTTGAAGTCAGATTTCAGCTGCTCAAAAGTTCAGGGTCTCCTTGTATTATTTGGCATTTCATAATGCACCATACATTTTCAATAGGTAACAAGTCAGGACAGCAGACAGGCCATTTTAGCACCAGTACTCTTCAGCTACATAACCATGATGTTGTAAGACCTTTTCTGCAAAAAACGTTGTCTACTTGGTCGTATATGTTGTTCCAAAACTTGTATATATTGTAAAGCATTAATGTTGCTGTCACAGACGTCTCAGGTTACACTAATACACCCCATGCAACCACAAATGCTCAGAAGTGAACGCGAATGGTCATGTGTTCTTTACCCCAGAGGGCACAGTGCACATGAATTCCAAAAAGAATTTTAAATTACAACTTGTCACACCAGAGGACAGTTTCGGTCCATCCTAAATAAGCCTGGTTTCAGAGAAGGCACGAGTGTTTTTGAATGTGGTTCATATAGGATTTCCTCTTTACCTCGTTGCATGAGTTTCACCATGCTTGTGAACTGTGTTTGTGAACCATTTACCTCTGTAGTGGACATCACATGCTGTTATGTCCACTACAGAGGTAAATGGTTTTAAGCATTTCTCAGCTTTTCTAGAATGTTCTTGCTACTGACTTTTTTTAGGCATATTGCTGTTATTAATTAACCACGGGTATACATTACAAAAAAAAAACAATCATCATTTTAAATGTTTGATCATTTAATATGTTGTCTTTGTCCTATTTTCAGATAAATATTGGGTTTCAGTGTTTTGGAATTCAGTAGATTTTACACAGAAATTCTTATTTTGGAAATGGGGTTGTATCAAACCATCAAAGAATATGGTGCAAAAGACCAAAACTCCCCAGTTTGAGTTAGGGTTTTCGTTATTAACAATAAATAATACCTCTTTAATGTAAGTCACTTTGTAAGGAGGTTGCAAGTAACATCACAACAACCATAAAGCTCAAAGACAGAAAAACTGTTGAAATTGGAAACTTAATCAATGAGAAATGTCATGTCATGGAACCTCTGGGGGACAGTGATGGTGCTGCAACAGATGGCATCCAGGACACGTGGTCTACAGGCAGCCATGAGAAACAACTGACCCTTGACAAGATGGGGAGTGGAGGAGAGACAGACAAAAACCAACACACACAAGCTCTTTGTGATGAATCAAGTGTCAATTCCCTGGGCTGGCAGCAGCATGGAGGAAGAGTTCAAACAAAAGAACACAATGCAGCACGGGACTAGGAGCTGCTTTGTTTGAAAATGGTAAAGTGACTAGCTCGAGTGGAGTATGTCATCTCCCCTTTACTCTGCTCTTATGGGAAGCTGCAGAGCCAGAGAGTTTATAGTGCACTTATGTCACACAAACTGTTCATTTAACCTTTCATTGATGCCCTTTTATCTTTTAAAATGGACTCTTACAAAGACAGCTGGAACTCCCTGAGCCCTCTCTACTAAACTATATGTCTGCTGACACGAGAAACCTGGAAACTTAGCTGCACATTCTAAATCTAGAGTCTGGACCCAAAATAGATTATGGAGCCTTCTTTAATGGGATACCCATTTGTTCCATTGTTTTCTTTGTTAATTTTGTTCATTTTTTCCTTGTTAGTGGGATTGCGCTCTCCCACTGAAGATTCCATTTATTACTATTATTCCGCCCCTTTTTTGGACCACATCTACTCCCCCAGTTTTGGCCCCATTCATACAATTCAAACATCATATTGTCAAGCTTGTCCAGGACATTCTGGTTATTGTGTTTTGTAAATCTATCTTTTGTAGTTTTTAAATAATGTAGGTTTTTTCACAATTGTTTTCCTATAACAATTGAATGGAGAAGTCAAATGGGCTGTTGGTGACTACAGTGCCAATGCTTTGGTCATAATTTTGTACATTTTGTTAATTATTATTTTCCTAATTTTCTTGATTATTTTGCTCATTTTTGTTCCCTTTTGTTCATTTCAATACTTATATTATTTAATATTTTGATTCAACTAAAGGAATTTCAGCATAAATAACCAAACAAGTTAGTGTTCATCCCTGCACATGTTTTTAGTTTACATTTAAATAACAAAATGTGAATTTTTGATTTTGCTTCACCCAGAAGTTTCCCATTTATTTATTTATTTAGTTCTTTTAGGAGGAGGGGGGTCTTGAAATTTAAAAAAAAGTTTGGGAAACACTGCAGTAAACTAAATGTCTTTATTTCATGGGCCTATGAAGCTTCTCCCATCTTACCTCTCCACCATGACCGTCAAATATCCCGAATATAGACGGGTGGCTCTTGTTGGTGATGTCTGTGAGCACCTCGAAGCGGTCCTCCATGTGGTCTCGCCTCCCCTGGATGGAGTACACGGCTACGTTGTTATTCTTGAACTCCCAGGTTTTGGAGAACTCTGCATCCAGGACACTGAGGCCTCCCAGCCGATCATTCTGCATCATCTCCGCCACTTTCCCCTTCACCATCTTCACGGCATCCCGGCTGGACTTGACGATGGTTTTCACCTCGTCTGTGTGGAAGAAATAACTCCACAGTGCCAGACTTATGCACAACAGAAACAACGTCTCCGGCCTGAGGAGAAAATAACGCATGATCCGACCCAGAAGAGACAAGAGCGTCATTGTGTCTCCTATCATCACACGCAACCAAACTGCGGTCTGTCTCTGTCCTCTTTGCACAATTCACTCCATCCGCTCAGCGGAACTATCAGAAAATCGATTCACTACCACGATGTGTGACAAAGGCTGGATTTCAACATTTAAGGTGGTTCTCGGAGACCGAGCGCATTTACGCACCGTGCACGGCTGCTGCCTGACACTGGGCCGGGAGATAGGCTATCTCATTGACTCACTCCGATGTCTTGGTCCTATCCTCGGCTTTCTGACCAGCATTTACAAGATAATTCTGCGAGCTGAGACGATCTCCCGCTGTCCATTGTTTCGGGTTAGAGACACGGGAGTCACCGGGGGCGATAGTCGACGATGTGACTCGGAGGTGTCCTCCTTTTTCACGAATGACCCCGTTTCTTCTCTTGGATAGGAGTCTGCTCACTCTCCGCATCAACATAACATTTTTCACATACACACACCTCCTCTATGCCGAAGCCATATGAAATGATCATCAAGGAGCCGGAGTAAACGCGGAAGTCCCACGTGTTTGTCTTAATAAAGCACCGCGTGGAACAATGTATGACGCAGCAGACAATGGACCCATTCCGTGTGGGATTTTATGTTGAAAATGCTAAGCGGATGTGACATTTTGCGATCGTGATCAGCTTGGTCGAGTTACTAATTTAAATGTGGCTTCTTGACAAGAGTGCGCAGCTGCAAACTCGTACGACAGACAGGCAAAACACTGGGGCCAATGGCGGCGGCTGCGGTTTTCAATGATGACGTCATCTGGTATAAAGTGATATCATGTTATGGTCATGTAAACATAAGACACATGTTCTGTTTAATAAATACATCCTCACACTATTATTATCTCATATTTAACTTTTATGGCACAAGTGAAGCATTATAATCAGCAGTATTTATGATGATGGACACTAGGTTTAGAATAGAATAGAATAGATGCAGGCACACACTGACGCACAAAAAAGAATAGTATAAGAATAGTATAATTCTTGTTCCTTCGTCTGTGAAATGCACATTTGGAGTTACAGTACTGCAGTCACTGCACTGGCCAAACAAATCAAACAGCGCCCTCTGGTGATAATCTGCAGGAAAAACACTCTCCAAGTCTCACACAGGACGATGAATTTTCTGGGAAACTAAATTAGTATAGATCCCGGGTTGGCATTGTTTAGAATCTAAAGAGCCATTTTTGGAGAGAAAGTTAAAAAAAAGTGTCTAGGGCCGCAACAAATATTTAAACCTTTTTCGTATCACATTACATATGATGGGTGTATTAGTGGGCAACACGGTGACACCAATTTGGTTATAATTTTAACCATTTCATCCATTTGGATTGTGATTTTGTTAATTTTTATTTTGTGGATTATTTTAAATTGTTTGTTTGTTCACTTCTTTGTTTATTTTGATTGAATTCAATTTATTAATTACTTTTTTCATTTTTGTTCATTTATTAGTTTGTTTTATACATTTTTTGAATTATGGTTTATATCCTGGATTATTTTTGTGGAGTATATGACTAATTATTTTTGTTCATTTCCTTGTTTGTATTGATTTAATAGACTGTTTTGTTTATTTTCTTGACAATATTGTTCATTTTTAAAATATTTTGACAATTTTTGTAATTTTTTTTGGTTAATTTTTTTTCTGATCATTTTTTTCTCATGGTTGTCTTGATCTGGCAAGATTTACTTTTTTATAATTTTGCTTTTTTCACTTTGTGAGTTATATTTTTTTTCATTTTTGATCATTGATTATAGTATTGTTTAATCTTATTGTTTTCTTTATTTTTACTTTCTCTCCTTATTTGTTTATTTCAAACATGGCAAAAAACTGAAATGAAAACAGGCAATAACAAGAAAAATAAAAGTATGTGCAGGGGCGACATGGTGGTGCAGTGGGTAGCACTCGTGCCTCACAGCTAGAACCTGAGTTCGATCCCAACACCGGGTGGTGGGGTCTTTCTGTGTGGAGTTTGCATGTTCTCCCCGTGTCTGCGTGGGTTCTCTCCGGGTACTCCGGCTTCCTCCCACAACTAAAAAACATGTACTAGGTTAATTGTATGCTATAGTTGTCTGTATAGTCATGAGGTACAGCCTCAAATTGTGAAGCACCTAGAGATAATCAGTGATTATGATTGGCGCTATACAAATAGAATAGATTAGATTAGATCTGTCAAGATTAAATATGTTCAAAAAGGAGTAGGAAGAAGTTAAAAACTTATTTAATCCTACCCTGTTCTATATTACTTGTCTATCATAAATGCAATATATTCCTTTGTCCACATGTATACAGTACGTATCTACGTACAAACAATGTACAGACATACTGTACATCTACATATTACACACACAATACATTTTAAATAACAACTACTGCATCACAGCCCTTATGTCATACAATACTGCAATACAATACTGTCTTATATTTATATTCACACAGAAATGATTAATTTAACATTTGTACAGCTTACAGTAATATATTCACTAAATACACAATATTCCACATGTAACCAGTATATACCATAAGTGCATATAAAATATTACATACTGTACATCATATGCATTCACCTTATGCACATGCATACGATATTTAATCTGATGTGTGTTTAGCCTCCTCTTCACTGTACCTTTGAAAGATAATTTGTTTGCATTGGTTTTTAAGCTGATGGATGTTTGGACATTGTTTCAGATCCACATTCAGTCTGTTCCATAATCTGACTCCTTTAATTGTTAAACAAAATCCTTTCATGGTAGTTCGATATCTCTGTGTTTTAAAATTTAATGTTCCCCTTAAACTGTAACCTCCAGGTCTTTCCTGAAACTGTTTCTGTAAATTACTTCTTGCTTATTTAATTAATTTTGTACATTACTGTATTTGCATCAGCTTTGTCATAAGTTTTGGTCATTATGTGGTTCAATTTTTGTCACTTGCTCATTTTGATTTATTGAAATATGTTACTTCTATCACTGGACAAGTCCACGTGAACCACTGGGGAGGGGCTAAAGACCCACATGTGGTCCTGGAGTCACTGGTTGTAGATACCTGGTATAGAGAGTCAATTTCTAGATGATTTGTTCCTGTATTCTCGACATCTAACGCACAGATGTCAATTATAACATCTGTTTAATGTGCTAGATTTTCCACTTCTGATATTTTTCTAATGTTATTTATGGATAACAGCTAATTACAGCTCCACACATTTATATGGAAGTGAAGGTCATGGGTTGAAACTACATTAAACACATGCCCTAATAGATATGATGCCTTGATGAGCGTATCCTGCATTTACCAGGCTATTCGGGTTTGTTAGATCAAGGTGGTGAACAGTTGGATTAATGTTGCCATGCTGCCTGTTTTGTGGACACTGATCCTCCCCCTTTGGGTTTGTGGTGATCCATTTCTTCCTTTGAGGTTCTGCCAAATGGTGTGGTCACTACAAGGTACTGCCCTGAGTAACTCAGACGTTGTTCGATAGCACTAGCTTGTGTGTAAGCATATTCTATGTGTATGTTCCCGAAATGCACTTCTCTTTGTGTAATCTTATATTTTTCCTGTTTGTGTACAAAGTAGCTATGTGTGTGAACAGTACCAAAGCAGTGTGCACACTCTTTGGCCCTGGAATCATATCCCATATCACAAAGAATAAAGTGTTGCCTTGTATACAACCTGCTTTATTTCATATCCCTTAGGAGTCATGTAATCTGTTCTTGCCAGCCCACCTACCTCCTAATAACCCACACTGTTTTCTGTCCATTGTTCTCTCATTGCTTCAGCAATGGGTAAGTTGGGCTACCATGGGCAATATAAGGAAGGAGGGAGTCTGTATCACTCATTACTTGCAGTAGATGCAGTGAAGAGCCAAGACAACCTACAACAGCAGGTATGATGCACTTGTTCCTATATAATACGTATATGATCCCCATACCAAGCTGCAATGATGTATTTCCTTTTCACGAAACTGTAATGATTTGTTTTACTTTGTTGCTATTTCTGTTTTTAGTCTAAATTATGTATTTTTTTTTTAATTTTTTCTAACTTGCATCTTAATCCCCCACATAGACAATTTTATCAAGACCTCAATATGCCATCAGTTCGTTTTGTCTTCCTTGTTGCTGTCCTTGTGGTGCTCATGGCCATTCATACCTATGGTGCCAAAACCACCCGATGGCCCAGACCTCAAAGTACCAAGAAGCCCCCTCGAGCTGGAGCAGGAGGACCAAGGACCACCACACCTTCCAGCCTGCACACAGATGAGACAACTGAGGTTATGATGGACGCTTACACATTGTCATCTACAGACAGCACAACTTATCCCAGTGACACATATCCCACTGAATTTCACACTGATGCTGTAGCACCTCCTGGAAACACTCATGGAAATTATACACTTGACTACAATGAATGCTTCTTCAACTTTTGTGAGTGCTGTCCACCGGAGAAAGGCCCTGTTGGGCCCATAGGATTACCAGGGCCACCTGGGCCTCCAGGGGAAAAGGGCCCACCAGGTAATGTTATAAGTTTGTGCAAAGTTAGTTTTTTTTGACTGCCCACAGTCTAAACTTATACCTGCTCTTATTCTATTCTTTATTTTTTAGGATTAGCGGGAGATAGGGGAGAAATTGGTCTTAGAGGACTCCCTGGCCCAGCAGGATTGCCTGGAGCCAATGGACTCAATGGCGATATAGGTACAACAGCAGGACATGTAGGGTTTAAAAGCAGGAGAGTTTTTGATTGTATCTCCATGACTATTTCTCTATGCCTGTCTCCTTTTATGAAAAACACTGTTGTCATTAAGTATGTTGTGGATATTACGTTCTACGCTTTATTTATTAAACCTACCACAGGTGAAAAAGGTGATCAAGGGCCTGTGGGTCTTCCTGGATCCCCTGGACCTCCAGGAAAACCAGGAGAAAAGGGTATATTTTTTCTACTAGTATTTGAACAAAAATGGATTACATGAATGCATTATGTATGTGTACAATCCATTTTAATAGAAATAACAGAAAAGATTTGTGGGAATGCAATCTATTTATGTGTGCAAATGTGTATTACATTACAAAAATCATTATTATTTACTATGTCCTTTGTGAATGTAATCTTTTCACATACTATAGGTGAACCAGGCCCCAGAGGAGAGAAAGGAGAACGTGGATTCAGTGGTTTGAAAGGGGACCCGGGAGAAAAAGGAGAGCCTGGCTTGAATGGGACTAGGGGCAATACAGGGAGAGAGGGGCCTATGGGTCCCCCTGGGGTAGCTGGGACAAAGGGTCAGAAAGGTGAACAGGGAGTTCAAGGAGAGTGTATGCCAGGTGAGAAAGGACAGAGGGGTGATGTTGGGCCCCCTGGACCGAGAGGCGAGATGGGGCCCCCAGGACCCAATGGGACCAGGGGAGAGCCAGGGCCTCCAGGAGGGAAGGGGGATAACGGGGCCAGAGGGCCTCCAGGACCACCAGGAGGGCGGGGAATGGCAGGGCCAAGGGGGGAAAGGGGAGCGAAAGGTGGGCGAGGGCCACGGGGTCCTAAAGGTGCACCAGGTGAGAGTGTGGAACTGGTTCGCTCTGCCTTCAGTGTGGGTTTGTTCCCTAGCAGGTCTTTCCCTCCACCCGGCCTACCTGTGAAGTTTGATAAGGTGTTTTACAATGGAGAGGGGCACTGGGACCCCGCACTAAGCAAGTTTAATGTTACCTACCCAGGGGTCTACTTGTTCACTTACCACATCACTGTTCGTAACCGGCCTGTACGTGCTGCCCTTGTGGTGAATGGGATCAGGAAGCTGCGCACACGGGATTCACTCTATGGCCAAGACATTGACCAGGCATCTAACCTCGCACTGCTGCAGCTGAATGAGGGAGACCAGGTGTGGCTGGAGACGCTGAGGGACTGGAATGGTGTTTATTCCAGCAGTGAGGATGACAGCACTTTCTCTGGCTTCCTGCTTTATCCAGACTTAAAGAGCAAACCTACTGCTCCAGAAAATCTGTGACAACAGCCTCTGACCTCTGGCCTTGTAGAATCTGCACAGTTTTCATCCTATTGCACTGCTCTGTCACAAATAATGTGATTCAGCTAATAACCACTGCTTCAGTATGGGCTTGCTGCTGACACGCTAATCAGACCAAATGCTTTGCATACCTTGCTGTATTTGGAGATGGATGACACATTATTATATTGCTCAATGCAACAGGTAGTCACTTCATTACTTTGTCACACTGCATTAAACATTGTTATGCTTGAAAATGATGACCACGAGTTTTATTTATTTACAACCCACAAGTAATTATAATGTCAAATGATGTGATGAGAAACAAATTAAAGAAATAATCCATAGTTGCGTATGATTCCCACTAGAGGGCGTTAGGTGTCTAGATTTTGTATGATACACTTTGTTCTAAGAAAGAATAATAATACTGAAACAGAAAGTAATAATAAGAAGGAAACATTTCACATAAAATTAAATAAGAACAAGTAAATTTCTGCTAGAAAAAGCAGGATAAATAATCTTTTATTCAGATGCAATTCATACAGCAGAATTGTAAAGGCAATTCATTGGGATTAATCTTTATATCTCATTTCTTTAGATTTGAATTTTGTGAGTTTTTTTGTCTTTGATATATTGTAAATGAGACAACAGGTCATGTCCCAGAGAACCAAATTAAAAACATCAAGAAATAAAGGTATTAAGAAGTTGATGCAAGTAACAGATACCATTTACAGTTTGTTACAACAGATTAGCTGCTTTTGCATTGAATAAGGAGGGAAAAAATTCCTATCTTGAAAACTGTCCCAAACTTTCTCTACATCATGCATCGTAGCTTTGCACATAGAAAATTATAAATGATAAATTAGGAAGCTTTTGGTTCTGTCATACAGTATATACAGACATAAGCTTTTCTTTAAAAACCTAATTGGAAGTTATTTAAAAGTTCATTTATTATTTTGACCTTAACACAATTGCACTTAATAATATATTATGTAGAATACCAGTTTAAATTAGTCCTTTGAAGTAACAAAGATTCTTATTTAATGTTTTAGTTTCTGGAGTATAATTGAAACATCACCAGCAAGAAATATTTTAATGAAATATCTGACTTCACTGCATTCTGACATCTATAACAATAACAATAGCCCTTAAGGCTAAGACTGTGCATTTTGCATCTTGACTTTGAGCCTGTATGCTACAATGGTTCAAATATAAAATGTATACCCAACGGCCACTTTATTAGGTACACCTTGCTAGGACTGGGTTGGACTTCCTAGCTGTCATAATATGGTACAGTGTGGTTATAAAGGAATGGACATGGCTGGCAGCAATACTCATGTAGGCTGAGGTATTTAAACAACGCACAGTTAGGATTAAAGCTGAATGTGCTACCATCAGCAGCCTGAAGTGTTGATGTAAAGGAGGACGGATCCATGCCATCACTGATGACAGTCATTATCATAATATCCAAATGTGGCAGCAGACTCACTTGGCAAAGCAACATTTTCCAGCTTCCTACTGACCACTTTTACTGAGTCCATGTGAACTGTAGCCTTAGTTACTGACAGGAGAGTCACCATATGTGATCTTCTACTGCAGTTATTCATCTGCTCCAATGTTTGACATGTTGTACATCTACAGATGCTCTTCATACTCAGTTGTAACAAGTGACTGTTGCCTTTCCATCAGCATGAATAAGTCTGTCCATTCTGGTCTGACCCCTGCTTTTGCAGACTATTCTTTGTAAATTCTTAGGACAGGTGTGTGTGAACATCCCAGTCAATGAGCAGTTTGTGAAATAGTCAAACCAGCCCATCTGGCACCAACAAATGTGATGTTCACTTGTACATTCTTATGCTGAGTTTATCAAATCAAATATTATTTTCAGAGCACTTTTCATACATCAATGTGCTGTACATATTAATGACATCTTTAAACTTCAGTCGGTTGTTTTGACTGTGTCTACATGCCTATATGCACTGAACTGCTGCCATGTGATTTGATTATTTGATATTTGCACAGGGATTCATCTTCATATCATATTTCTTTAGATTTGAATTTTAATCAAAAGAAATGACTTGTTAACACACTTGTTAAAGAGTTGTGTTAACAAGTGTACCTAATAAAGTGGCCAGTGAGTGTAACGTTACAGTCAAAGTCTGTAGAGCATTGTGATCATTAAATTCACTTGTAGCAATTTGGCCATGAATTTGGCTGTTTTATTATTTAGAACTAATACAGTAGTGATATATAAATCCAGCTCATTTACGTCATTTAAGATTTGTATGTAAAGCTGTTGAAAACTAGAGGCCATTTAGTACCCTTTACACTATGTATTTTATATATTTATTTATTTTTAAATTAGTAATAATTTTATCTTTATCCTAATGGAAAATTAACAACTGAAAATACAGATTTTTAAAATATTCCAACTTAACATTTCATTCCCATCCATTCATGTTTCTAAGGCCAGTATGTAAAAACAGATTGTATTTTTGTTGATTTGTGAACTTCATCATAAAAAGCTGCAGATGAAAAATATGACTTTATTTTAAACATTTTAACATTGCATCTTAGCCTATACAAGAGACTAAAATAATCTGATATCAAACACTAAACAGAGCACTGTGAATTTTGCATTAAATTTAAAGATCATATTTTGTGTTTAGGATTTTCCATTAGGGATCTGAAGGTTTTATTTTAAGTACTTTTTGGCTCTTTAAATGGCAGATTTTGTAGTAATTTTAAAAAGCATTGTGAAGAAAAAAAATGTCTATTTTTAAATGAAAAACTCAAACTTTAAGTAAGAGCAGATGTAGTGTTTGTAAAGACAGACAACACAACGTGAAACTTGAAGAGCAGCCCCCAGACCGACATCTCCATCTACTGGTGAAGGACTTACATTTGCCTGAGATGTCCACAGTTTTGAGTTGGTGTTGGTGGTGATAATGTGTGTGTATGTTAATGTTATTTTGCTTGTTTGCTTATAGGCCTATCTGTGTATGTGTGTTTTTGCATGTGTGTGTGTGCATTTATGCATTTTCTACTACTCTGTGTGAAAATATAAATAACTACCTTGGCAGTGTGTGCAGTGTAATCTGTTCCCAGCAGGCTGGATTCCCACTGTGAGAAAGACAGTATATTGTTCCTGCAGCACCGCAGATAACAACTCATTAGCATACTGAATCATTTGGCTCCAAGAGCCACTCTGCCACCCATCTGCACCGAGCTGATAAACACACACGCCAGCCCAGTCATACGCACACACTGATGTATGCAGAGTGCACAAACACACACACAGAAACATGTACACTCTCACACACACAAACAGGCACAATCCTCCTCTCATTCCCTCCCTTTCAGTGCCTCATACCTCGCTCCCTGGATTCCTCTCTTTTTGTGAGTCTGTCTTTTTGGAGAGTCAGGAACACTGAAGCAGGTAAATGTTTGGCAGGAATTAACCCACAGAGCCCCTCAGTGGAGCCTTAGCACAGCCAGAGCAGAGCGAAGGAGAGGTCTCCAAACACCTGGATGTCTCTGATGCTCTCTGGAAGCAATTATAGTTTTTAGAAATATCCAAGTGCTGGTTGTGTTGTAGCAGCACTTGTGGCACGGACTGCTGTGAAAAGTTAGCGGGGAATAAGGCAGACTTCTCAAAAGTAGCATTAATGTGAGAAAGCCACCAATTTTGTTTTTTATTAATAGCATCAAGTTAATGAGCATAACATTCCGATTGCATAAGCAAATAACTTGCAGGTGATGGGAGTTGATAACTATGGCTGTTTCGCAATATGTACAGACACAACAGTTTGCAAATGTGTGCAGCAGAGGCTGTGAAACCACTTTCACAATGGCAGGATATCCTGTGGGTCAGCAAGCCACGGTAACCTCTACAGGAAGTTGTCACTTGTTGGGAGGAAGTGAGGATTCCAGCATCCACTGGGGAAATTTTAGCAGGAGGCTGTGGTTTTAAGTTTACACTATGAACAGATAAGGTCGGAGCCCATCTCAGGAGATTGTTAAATTAGATTATTTAATTATAAATGTAAAAGATAGGTAGTTGGTTATACATCCCAGTGTGTTATAAAGGCATCATACGGAGTTCAGTTCTGGAGCTATACAGACATTGAATTGAATGAGATCCAACACATTACTTTTAGTCAGCATGTTTTATTCAGAGGTTTTGTATAAAATTCCTTGATTTGACATTGGATATATTCATAGATACAGCTATCATACAACAAATATGTCATTACCAAACGTACAATGTCCCCTTACTGCAATTAATAAAATACCATAATTACCAAAGGTACCAATATAGGCTACTATAGTCCTGCTCAAAAAGCAGAATAACCAACAACAGTGAGCAATACTTAAGTGTCTTTGTCAGAAAACTGCTGGTGTCGTAATGGTATTAACACTGCGTACTGTGTGCATGTGTGTGTTTTTCTGCAGGTGCCTCTGTATGCATGTGTAAGTGTGAAATGCGGCAATGAAGGGATTTAGTTGTGTACCTTACTAAACTACAACTGCATTACAGTTTAAAAAACACAGAAACAGACATTCATATCAAAAGGACCGCATGAGTCATTTTATGATTTAGTATGACCCATATATCTGTACATTTTAAGACGCACTGCATGTCCTGTACCTCTACAGCAAATTCATATCGTTCAGTTCATCCTCAGAGTGTAAAATTCTGTTGGTGTCATTTTCTTGTCACCAAAGTTGAACAGACATAAATGGTACCACATTTGATGTACAAAGTTTAGCTGTTTGCTTTACATTTGAGTTTCTTTTGCCTCCTTTTTCCTCGTTTGTCATCCATTAGTAAACCCATTTTCAAACAGTACGGTACATCTTAAACCACATTACTTGAACTTCAGTCACTGTTATTACAATGTGCAGTGGAAATATAATGCTATTTACAATACATAACTGCCGGAGTATAATTCATTTCCAGTTGGTTTACAGCCTTCTTTAGGCAACAAACTGTCTTTGCATTTGTAATGCATCAATCTGTTGGCCATACGAATCGACATATTTGTTCACTGAAGTTTTGAAACCATAAATACACAGCACTCTCCAGGCCATTTGACATGCTGCTTCTATCCTGACTGCACTGCATTGTCACCAATAGTATCATCATGAAACATTCATCACATTTCAAAATCACGCACTACAATTTTTTGCAAAATGCCTCTTGATTGTTCCTTCTGTTTTGTTTTGTCTTGTTTTGTCATGTGTTGTTTGCTCATTTTTTATTTTTCAAATATCCTGTCTTTGGACTTCAAAACATGGAAATTTATAATCTGCAGGTCATTCAAAGACATGAGACATGCAAAATGTACAAGTCTTTAGATCAAACTCAATCGATCACTAATCGAACCAAGCTATTCATCAGTGCTGCCTCAGGTGTCAGGCAAAGACAGAAGCGTACTCATGATCCATTCTCTAATTCACAGGTGTCAAACTTGTTCCATCGAGGGCCGAGACCCTGCAGGTTTTCTCTCCAACCAGTCACTAAAGCTTGTGATTTCACTGATTAGCCCCTCACCTCAGTTTGAAGGAGTGCTGATCAGTGAAATCACCTGCTTTAGTGACTGGTTGGAGAGAAAACCTGCAGGGTCTTGGCCCTTCGTAGCACAAGTTTGACACCCCTGCTTCTAGCGTGTCCTGGGTCTACCCCAGGGCCTCCTCCTAGTTAGAGCTAGTTTTGGCAACTGGGGATTGGACCAATCAGGCCTCTGCCTTCAGCTGTCAAACCACACAGCACCGGACCCTATGACCCTTCCTGCAGGTGGTGGGAAATTCTTCCCCGTCTTCTCCAGGGTCTCCTTCCAGTGGGACATGTCCGGAACACCTCACCAGGGAGGCGTCCAGACCAGATGTCCAAGCCACCTCATCTGGCTCCTCTGGATGTGGAGACGCAGCGGCTCTACTTTGAGCCCTTCACCCTATCTCTAAGGGCGAGCCCAACCACTCTGTGGAGGAAACACATTTCGGCCGCTTGTGTCCTGGATTTCGTCCTTTCCGCTATGACCCAAAGCTCATGACTGTAGGTGAGGGGAGGGTTCATTTTTGATGCACTGTCAGAAAATAAATTTAAAAAAGAAAGAGACCTTGTAAACAGTCGTCTTGTAAGATCCAAACTTTTAGCCAAGGGATGTAGTTTAACCCTTGTCTGGTTTTCGGGTCAAATTGACCCTTTTTCATATATTTGTAAGTAGAAGCTGTGGAAACCCCACGGAGTACACAGAATCAGCACTCAAGTAAAAGTAAGTAGAAGTATTCATAAATAAAAGTACTAGAGGTAGTGAGTAACTTTATAGCACAGAACAGATTCATTTCATGTTTTTTCAGTGATTTGTTGATTGTTGTGGTTTATTTTATTTTTTTTAACCAGTTTTTTGCTCTGTTTCCTCATCATATTGTTAATTTTTGCTTTTTACTTGATTTTCCTTCTCTTTGCTCATTTTTTGGTTCATTCTGTTGCTTATTTTGTTGGTTTTGAAGGACGATTGTTCATTTTTTTCTTCAGATTTGTTCATTTATTTCTTCAGATTAGTTAATTTTCTTGGTTATTTTTGTTCAACTTGTTCATTTTGTGGATAGTTTTGCTTCTTTTTGTGCAGTTTTTTGATGATATTTGGTTCATTATTTTGTTCCATTTTTTTAAATTATTTTGCTCATTTTCTTGGTTTTTTTGTTCAGTATGAAGATCAAAAAGTTAATCAAATCACAAACTGACTCACAAAACCTTAACGTCAAATCTAGACTTTTTACTGCACGTTTAACATTGTTTAATTATACCAAAGGCCTTTGAAAATGGAAGTGAAGATGTTTTTGTCCCTGTAAATCCTGCACTACCTTTAAATAAATGACATGAACCAACGCAGATTTTTAGCAGGGCCTTTAACCTGAGGACCGGGACCTTTAACCTAAGGACCACTGTGCAGAGCGTCACGATGGAGCCTGAATCCTGCACCATGCCCTGGGTCTTTCTATCCTACCTTTCTGTTATCCGTCACCTCCATCACTGACAAGTCACCATCACTACTCTACAGTGATGTGAAAAAGTATTGCCCCCCCCCCCCGATTTCTTTTCTTTTGCGAGCCTGTACTCGCAAAAGGGGAGGGGGGGTAGTCAGTGAAATCTGCTGGTTGGAAAGAAAACAGCCTGTCAAATAGTCTTTTTATTCTGTAATTTTCTTAATGTATTTCTGTGCCTTTTGTAAAGCACCAAGTTGCCCTGTCTATGATTAGTGCTATACAAATAAATTTGCCTTACCCTTATTTGCATATTTAATTAGGTCACAAGGTGCTATAGACCCAGGACTCCGAGTTTTTAAATATGCATCTATCTAGTACTAGGAGACCACATGACCCGATCTTGACGTTGAAGATTGGTAAGGTCTCAAAGTGAATTTGTCATGTAGGTTTGGATTTTCATTTTCCTTTAAAAATAAAAAGCTTCACTTACAAAGTGCATTTTGTTTTCTTAAATGTATTGTTTAAATTTGATTGACAATCTCAAACATTTAAGTGACAAAAAAGTAAACCATCAGGGAGGAGGCAAAAACTTTTTCACACCACTGTCAAATGGCTTTTTATACGTCCAAATGAATACTGTTAACTGTTGGAAAAAAAAACAAACAAGATAAAGTGGTTTAACGTTTATTCTTGGAACATAGTCACTGTCAGAGAAAATGAACAATGACCATCTTAAATCATTCAATTTTTCAGAGTCACATGTGGATGAAAGTGGGTGTGTTCTGAGTCCAGGAGGAGGGGTCACACTGTCAAACGTTAAGTATTTCTACTGAGGTCACACTGGTCCCAGTCATCTGTGCAGACGGGAGGAGGGGGCGTCACCACCTCTTTAGTCTCTCTTCTTGTAGTCCTCTAGGTGGGCTAGGATCCAGCCAGAGGGTCCCAGGATGGTCACAGAGAAGATGACGAGCCCGACGCCGGTTTCCTGGAACAGAGACAAGTCAGTAAGCAGTTGATTGTGATTCATACTGTGTGTGTGAAATCAGGACGGAGCGCCCGCATCACCAACATGTTCATTTGGTTTGTTTCGTTTTGACATTTCTGTACGTTTTCCAGGTCATATCAGGTCATTTTTGTTCATCTTTATTAATATCGGTTCATTTTGTTGGTTATTTTATCATTTTGTTAATATGAGGCTATTTTTGTGCTTTCCAAATGAAATTCAATTTAAGACATTTAAAATAAACAGTGGTCTAATAAGATCAAAATTGAGAAGCAGTGATACAGGTTATTCATGCAACAGTTTGTGTTATAAATCTTATTCATGGATGTTTTTTAAGAAACACAGGAGCATTTTGTGGTGAGAACTTGATGGATGATCTAGCATCGTAACAGACCAGGTATCCTTATTGAAGTCCATCAATGACCTGAAGCTGCTCTCTGCCCTGTGATTGGTTCATTGTGGGCTCAGTCACAGCTGAAGCAGCCGGTTACACGACGGCAGCCTTCAGCGGTGTGGACACTCATATCTGTACAACATTATTGTGTTGGGTAGGGCCGTGACAACAAATCAATTAAAACTGATGATTAAAAGCATTATCAATGAATTACATTGTGGATTAATTGTATTGTGCGATTAATGAATGAGTCACTTTGCCACAGAGTGGTTTATTCATCCTACAGCACTTTGTCAAGGCTGCCTGAACAAAACCGTCCCCTGCAGAGGAAGTTGGCAGAGAAACAGGTGGACCAAATGCTAAGCAGAGGTGGGATATGAGTGACGAAACATGACTGAGGCGGAGGAAACAGTTCGACCGAAGCTGTCAAATGTATGGGAGCGCTTAACGCTACAAAAAACAAATCAGTGTTACATGCAAGATCTGCAAAAACAATTTGATGTGGCATCTGAGCACCATGGTGGTGAAACAGCACATAAAAGGAAAACATGCTGTGAGCCAGTGATGGGTCGGTCGCTAAAACATCCCACATCTGTCCCGTTCTGATGCAACCCGTCATAATGTTAGTCTGTCTGGTAGCTCGTCTGGTACACATGGCTGTTTTCTTGTCATATAGCTTTACAAACACCCTGTGCAATGTCTTCACTCGGATCTTAAATTGACATTATCGTTGTGAATGTGCTCTAATTATAGCATTAGAGCACATGTGGAATACACGTGCATGCTTTTGTTATTTTCAATTTCTGTTCAACACTCGCTCAACTTCAGCTGTGATTAATGGTGCTTCATAAATATACTTTCCTTGTATATACTACAGTGTTGGCAATAATGAAATCATTAAGCTTAAATTGATCATTTTCTCACATAAGATCTCAGTGAAGACATTGTACTGTATGGCAGTGAGATTATGTAAACTGTATTTAGACAAGGATTAAATTAATTTATTTCATCTGCTCAAATTTGTGTAATTAAGTATTTTTTAATTGGAACTTGTACTTTTACGAGTGTGTGTCTTGTGTGTCATTTCTCTCCAGGTTACTTAGATACCTAATAAAATTAAAACAAGACATTTATTGAGATAGATATCGCGTGGGATTGCTGAGTCAAAATACTTGAACTTGCTGGAAAAGTAGCAGAGATGTCTGGAACAAGATGAACAATGTGAAGTTTGAATGGTTGGATACACCCATCCATCTTCTACCACTTCTCTGTGGGGTCGGGTCATAGGACAGCAGCTTGAGCAGGGAAGCCCAGACTTCCCTCTCCTCGGCTCCATCATCCAGCTCTTCTGGGGGACCCTGAGGCGATACCAACCCAGCTGAGAGACAGTCCCTCTAGCATGTCCTGGGCCTTCCCCAGGACCTCCTCCCAGTGGGATGTGCCCGGAACACCTCCCCAGGGAGGTGTCCAGGAGGCATCCAGACCGGATGCCCAAGCCACCTCATCTGGCTCCTCTTGACACTGAGGAGCAGTGGCTCTACTCTGAGTTCCTTCCTGGATGATTGAACTTCTCACCCTATGTCTAAGGGAGAGTCCACACACCCTGCGGAGGAAACTTATTTCAACCGCTTGTATCCTGGATCTTGTTCTTTCAGTCGCAACCCAAAGCTCATGACCATAGGTGAGGGTAGGAACGTAGATCGACCGGTAAATCGAGAGCTGAACTTTGCTTTGAATTGGACAAAAAAAAATGTAGGAGTAGTTAAATGACAAAACACACAGAAGTGGAAGAAGAATATTAAAGACTGAAGACAATAGTAGGCACAAATGTGAGTGTGAATGGTTGTCTGTCTCTATGTGTCAGCCCTGCAATGAACTAGCGACTCCTCCAGGGTGTACCCTGCCTCCGGC